>JAHWFP010177308.1:63198-105633 GCA_023313725.1 Lithobius niger
ACCCCAGTCATTTCCTCCCGACCTTCCAAGCTCTCGAACCAGCCAACTCAGCCATCACAAGCGTGCTTCAACCCCAGACCGCCGCAGCTGCTTCTCATCACCAGGGGGCCAGAAGTTCTTCGTAAAAACCAAACAATGACGCATCTCGCCCATCCTCCTGTTTTCCGGTCGGCGCGAGACTCCACCACTTTTTTCCAGCCTGGCAGAACATCACCCGCAATTCTGAAGTACTCTCCCTCATAAAACACGGCGTTCGTTCAACACTGCTAACAAAGCCTCCACTTGCAGCCTCCCCTCTTTGGGATTTTGCCCCTCCAGGGGTCCATTACCGCAGAATCTAGATTCCGGCGCATGAAGTTTAGGTTGACAAGTTTTTGGTTGCGTTTCTGATGTTATGTAGTTAGCCGCAGCGAGCGAGGCAGGGAATTTGGAAAAGAATGACATCTTTTTCGTGAACAGTGACTTTGATTTATCATTTACACCAATGGAGATAGTGCAACCTTCCACGTATACAGATCGATGGTGGTCGAGCTTGGAGACGCTGCTGTAGTGGCCCCCCCCCCCCCTTTCAGTCTCAGAATCTCTTTCATTCGAAATCTCTGAACTCCTCCGAAAGAACGCCATCAAAGAATGTCTCAACTCGGGGCCAGGTTTTTACAGTACGATCTTCACCCGTCCAAAGAAATCGGGAGGCTTTCATCCAATCTTCAACATGAAACTGCTAAAATTCATTCGCAACAACCATTTCAAAATGCAGACCTTAGATACAATCCGTCTTTCATTCAAACAAAACGACTGGGCGATCCCAATAGACTTAGAAGACGCTTACCTCCGGTTTAGCTGTGGTGCACCAGATCATACAGATTAGGTTTTTGAATGCTACCGGAAGTAAAACTTTACGAAGGACGCTGCTGCGATCAAGATAGCGGTGAAAGTATGTAAACAATGAAATTTGGGGGCCACAAACACCCTAGGTATATTTTAGGTTTCCAGCCACCAATAATGGTTCATTGTAAACGTTTTTTCTATTGCGTGCTATACTAATTTTGACTTGGACGGATCGATTCGATTTCAACAACATAATAAAATCAAAATCGAGTCGAAAGTTTCGATTTTCGTACAACCTAACCTCCACGTCCCTCTCCACCCGGCTATAACCCATCTCATTCGCTTCATTTACAACCAAAAGGTCTACGAATTCTGCGGTCTTCCCTTCGGCCTAAATGCGGCTCCAAGGATCTTCACCATGGTTCTAAAACCGATTTTAGCAACCCTATACCAACAACAAATTCAGGCCAGTGCTTACCTGGACGATTGGGCTCTAAACGACCCGGACCCCCACAAGCACGAACTCAGCCAGGACAAAACAATCTCCCTTCTAAACCACCCGAGATTCGGGGTAAACTACGCAAAGTCTCGCCTGACACCAGCTCAATCATTCACATTCTTCCGGGCCATGTTCAATCTACGATTGGCAAGAATCTCTCCCTCATTGGAACGAATTCAAGATCTCTTACATCAAATCCGCCTCTTACGCAACCAATCAAGCTTCACACCTTGGGAATTGAACTACCTCATCGGGAAGATGGACGCAATGGCAAACCTCGTCCCCTACACCAGATGGATGGTCAGACCTCTTCATCACCACTGAATAGACAACTGGCCAATCAACCAAAACCACCCAGACAAACAAATGCCCTTCGACAAAGATTTTCCTTTCGAAACCCTCCTTTGGTGGTCAGACATCAAGAACCTCACAAAGACAATAGCGCTTCACGAGCCTCCACCCGATCGCCCCCCTCTTCACCGACGCATCCAACGGCGGCTGGGGAGCCCACATGGACAACCAAGAAACATCGGGTCTATGGCCAACAAACAACGAGGACCACATCAAAATCCTCGAACTTCGAGCAATCCATTATGCCCTCCATCATTTCCTACCCCAGATTCAAAACCAGGTGAACCAGGTCCAAGCCGACAACACGACAGCCCTGGCCTACATCCGCAAAGAAGGGGGAACGAAATCAAGATCCTTGCACAGTCTGACCTCAGATCTTACACCTGTGCATTCCGAACAACATCACACTGCTACCGTTACACATCCCAGGCAACAGGAATGTGATTGCAGACTCTGTCACACCGAACGCCACCATCGGGCAAATGGAACCTCAAGAAATCCATCTGCGAATATCTCTTCATCATCTGGGGCACACCGATGCTAGACCTATTTGCCACGAAGCACAATGCCAGACTTCCCCACTACATCAGCCCGATTCCAGGCAAGAAAGCAATGGCACAACCTGTACGCATACCTATTCCGTCCGTTCAAATTGCTACTTGGTTCTTCAGAAAATAGAAGAAAGCCAGAGCATCTTCCTCCTAATATCCCCTCTTTGGCATCAGCAGCGTGGTTCCCGCTCCTCCTAGACCTAGTAGCAGGCACGCCAAGAAGTCTGCCTCTTCTACCAGATCTTCTATCACAACAGAAAAGGTCTAAATTACGCCTAAACCTTGCAAACCTCAACTTACACGGGTGGCTACTATCGTCAAACTCCTCAAGAAGGCTGGCATTCATCGCGAAGAGGCCGAACGCATCGCCTCAAAGGCAACCAGAGACTCATCAACAAACCGCAAGTACGACAGCCACTGGTCAGAATGGATTCATTGGTGAATCACAAGGAAAACTAATCCAACCCCCCCCCCCCCCCCAACGCCCCCCTCCCCCTCAAGGTGTCCAAAATTCTTCAGTGACCTATTCAACATCGAAAAACTTAGGGGCTCAACGATCCTTGTCTATCGCTCGGCACTGAAGTCAGTATTCAAAGTGGCAGACAAAACTAAACTTCTCGACGTCTACCGCATTTCCGCCTTACTACGGTCCTTCGAAAACGAATGCCTAACAACCAGACGAACCGTAAGTGACTGGGATCTCTCCCTCGTCCTCCAATCGCTAATAGAAGAACCATATGAACCAATGCAAGACAGCTCGCTCCACTTAATGGCCTGGAAAACTGTTCCTTGTAACTTTGGCAGCTAGCCGACGTTGTTCCGAAATCCAAGCCCTCTCCGCCGACCCGGCGTACTGCATTTTCGGCCCTAATTTCTCTTTGGTAACTCTCCTCCCAAGATCGACCTTTAGAGCAAAAACACAAAAACCATCCGAGCCCTGTAGTAATGGTGGAGTCTTGCACAAAGGCCTGCGCATCTCTGCCCTACACCACCTCCCTTCTTCACAGCAATTAAAAGGATGTAAAAATTGGTTTTTCAGAGATCATGCAAAAGCTTCGAATTTTCTGTGATAGATGTCCAGAAGGGTTAGAAAATTGACAATGCGTGATCCAATTCTAGTGTCTGACGCACATTCTAAGTTTCCGTTTGTGTTTGACAAGAAAACTACAACTAGCATTCCTGCTGTCATTCGCATCCTACGGGATTTATTTGCTAGGTATGGATGATATGGCTACTGTCAGACACTAGTCAGCGATAACAGACCACAGCTGGTTAGTGCCGAGTTTGATAATTTTATGAAGGTACGCAGAATACATCACGTCACATCTATTCCTTACGTGCCAGTCCGGAATGGAGCCGCTGAAAATCTTGCCCTTAGTTTAAAAGCAAGTATTTCACAAGGTTTTATCTTTGGGAAAAGCATTAACTAATTTTGTCTTGTGGGTAAGAAATATTCCTTGCTGTACCACTGGTATAACACCGTCAAAGGCGTTCCTAAAAAGAAATGTTTGTACCCATTTTACACTAATGATACCGTCGACTGCTGAGAAAATTGCTCTAAGAACAGACACAGTTGAAGCCTAATTTGAGTAAATCTGCGCTTACCTTTCAAGTGGTTGATAAAGTGTTCCGTGCGGACAATAGGCCAAATGCGAAACAAAACTGGTTACCCGCTCGAATTACTAGAAAGTTCAGTCGGAATGAATATCAAGTAGCAATAAAAGACGACGTTCTTTGGATGAAATCCGGTTCACAATAAATTGTGTTTGCGTCTTACTGCAGCACCGGAGGTTGAAGCGATTCCAACTGAAGGGAAGAACTGGCAAGAGAATCTTTTATTTTCGTCAAAAGAGGCGCGTTTGATGGCCATAGCAGTTCTGGGGTGACCTGGTCTCCTAGAAGACTTAGTTTGCAGGTCACACCAGTACTCCCTCCACAGAAAATTCCTTAATTAACATCAATGTAGATTTTGAATAAAACACTAGTGAAAGGTCCTTTTTTGCACATAAAAAAATTGATCATTCTGATTTTTCACCATTAGTCACACCACCACCGAAAGTGGTAGTTTTTTAATTCACGAGAGATTATCGTCTGTCCGATCCCCCGTGTCAGTGCTGGCTTTAGGACTGTCGAGCTCTTGCTCCAGTTTTGGCTAAAAATGTGGTTCTGGGTCCTTCTCAGCAGAATTGCGACAGAGGGTTTGGACCAGTAGTATGGATCATATCAAAAACCAAAACTGGTAACCAAAATCGCACCGCTTAATAATTCGAAGGTTAAATGAAAACTAGAACATTGCTACTTTCGGTAGCAATCTTCAAGTTTTCATTTAACGTCCAAAGTATTATTCGGTGTGATTAAGTTGGCGAATGTTTTGGTGTGTTGATATCACTCCTTTGAAGGGCCGAACCATTCGGAACTTGGCGGCCCCTTTTACCAGTTTTGGTTTTTGATATCGGTCCTTTTTTAAAATTGTGTAGACTCAACTCCACTACCGTGCAGATGTGTAATAAAGTGGCACGTCAACAAGAAATTGGTTTTCAACAATTTGCTACTACCTTTTGCCTATAGGCCGAACCATTCTCAAGTTGGTCACCTCTTTATAGATTTTTGGTTTGGTTTTAATTTTGTTGTATTTCGTTAGTTTTGGCGTGTTGGTATCACTCCTTTGAAGGGCCGAACCAGCTTTTAGCTTGTTAATTTTGCTTTGTTTATTTTTCATGAATTGGACGTGAATACAATTTCTTAGGCAACGTTGTTTAGATTTATCGTGCTACACTAGTGTGTGTCTAGGCACGCACGTCAGTACACACGTTGTCATTGTCCGAACTTTGGCTGTCCAATGAGAGACGATGCTGACAATACTATCAATGGTTATAACAATATTTTCGTACTTACGCGCCATCCTTGTTACACCCCTAGGCTAGAAAAACCATAAAAAGTACGCAGTTCGTATCATACTGCAGCCATTCGTCCAATTTCATAGCTGGAACCCTTCCCGTTATCAATGAATAATCACCCTATGGAAATTAACATGGGGATGAGCGGACTAGCTAGCTAGTAACTACTAACACATTTACAACGTTATTGAGGGTACGATTTTGCATTGAAAGCAGCTTAGCTGGCATTCCTACATGAGTTAATTTTTGTCAGATGGGTCATTGCTCTTGATTTCAACACAATATAAGCTTTTGTACCGCATTTTTATTTTCCCTCAAGTACCTGAAATGTGCCAACTGTGCTTCAAGATATAAGACACTGACGCTATGGCGCCGCGCTACAATGGTTTACAACCTCTAGAATTGAATTAAAAAGATGTTTGTTGTGATGATTGTTGCCTAACTTGGCGCGACACACTAGCGTGTGTGTAGATATCTTCTTGTAGGGGAATTGGGTTCAATTTTGGTTGGGCAGCCACTAAAGCTGTACCGGTTTCACTTTTTTCCATCCGGTACCGGTTCCAGTCACTAAAAGTTTTGGTTCCGATACCGACACTGAACCCATAAAAAGATTGCTTTTACCACCAAAGTAAACTATTTAACAATTTGTTCTTGGGTTGTTCTTGTGATTATTGATTTTTTTTTTTTACTAACTAATCTTTAAACTACGTTAATTGGTACAGTATGTAAACAATACAGAAAATTTTTTTCCACGATATATGATCAACTCCTCAATAACTGCACCGCTACCTGTAAAATTTGTGAGTATTGGTCATGCTACCGTGGTATCTGTGCGGTAGTATCGGAACCGGTACAGCCTAAGCATCTACATAATTTTTCCCCTTATGTTTGGTTTAAAAGGACAAAAACAAAGTGAGATTTTGAGTTTTGACAGGATCTCGCAGCCGTGTCAGTATGGCTCAATAGTAGGACCTCAGCCTTTGATTTCTAAGGTCGTGGGCGGTTCGATTCCCCGCTCAGGCAGTCTGACATACAAGTCCAAAAGGCAACGTAAATACTAAATAGGTTTGCATCTGTATTTATTTAACCCATCTTGAGCCATTGGATTTTCCGTCTTGTATAACCAATCAGACACATCGTTCTCTAAAGTAAAAACGTGAATACAGCAGTAAGGTTTCATGTGGACTAAACAGTAAAGGAAAGTTTATTTGTGTTACTTTACTGCTTTGACTTCAGATCAGTTACATCTTACCTCAAATAGCAAACGAGCTCGCCCTTGACATCCGATTCTGTAAAATCCAGGTATCGCACAACACTAAATCATAAATCATTTTTTAAACGATTCACCAGACTTTGCATCAATGCACGTTTATTAGCATTTTTTTTTTTACAAACAGAGAAAGAAAATAGATTAATCCAGCCATACTTTAAAAGATCACTATTAAAAAGACACAATTGTAAAAAGAGATATTTTAATTTGTAAATAGAGCTACCCTGATACGTCCTTATATATCCAGCGGTCTTTGCGGCAAACAAAGATTGTAGTATGCATTTGCGTCCCAAAAGTTCAACCCTTTCCATCCACACCACCCCTAAAGAGTAAAAAAAAAAAAAAAAAAGTAATGTAGTTTTAATTACAGCCTCAAGTTTTGTACAGTCCAAACAATAACGGATTAGATCCACAAGCAGTGAGCAGCTTTGGTTTATAGACTCTCAAAAATAATCATATGAATCCATGAAAACACGAATAACCTGGAAAATACAAGTAAAATTCCGGATCTGGAAAAGTGCTTCAAAAACTTGAAAAATGCTACATGTATTATAAGTCACGGGAAACTTCTGGAAATTTCCACAACAAAAAATCACCCTTCTGATTTCTCCGTTGTATATCAGTGTGCAATTTTATGTTGAAACGCATGCGTTACAATACTAAATAAAACCGTAAAACTCAATAACTGAAAATAAATAACCAAACTGTAGCGATTGTAGTGCCAGTCCTCATCGCACTTGACTTTTAGCAGAACAATAATGGTCACTTACTCTTTGCCGTAGTATGGATGAGATTTCATATGCAACTAGGTTTCATAAGGGTATGATAATAAAAAAAATTATAGGACTTTCCCAAAATTTTATACGAATCAATAACAGATTCTCAAGGAGTTTCATAACCTTTACGTTACTTTACCTTATAACAATTACATCAAATTTTACCAGTGTTCTGATTTAAATATAGGCTAACACTGTTACCCCTTTGAAGAATATAAAATTTTCACTCCAAATTTTTTAAAGGTGGTATATAGTATTGTAACAATTAATGCATGACGGTGAATTGCAGCAACTCAGCATGAAGTCGGGCATGTTAGGCCTACTGGACGAACTATACTTAAAAACTGCTACAAGTTTGGTAGAAAGAAATGAAATGCTGATGTTCCTTTGTGCTGGGCTGTATCGGAAATTTTTGGTACGGTACGGTATAGGTATTATGAAAAAAAATTCGATATTTTCGGTATTTCGGTATCAGCCTACCTAGGTAGTTGAATCATGTCGGGGTGTTTTCCGATGTCTGATTTCAACATCAATGCACCTCTGCTGCTACTCCACCACTTTGATCGGAATTGGTCAAATAAAAAAAAAAACATTTGGATAGATGTTTATGTTTTGTACAGACTAACTGTTCACTCTACCTGAATGATTTGCGTCAACTTTAAAAACTGAGTAAATATTTTGCAAATTGTTAACTGGTTTTCCCCCCTATAACTTCTGAACAGTTGACGCTATCAATTTGAATTTAGCTCCATTGGCAAGCTGGTTAAAAAACGCTTCGAATGGTATATTGGAATATCCAAAAATTGGCGAAGTTGTTAAAAAATCAGCTAGACATTAAAAATGTTCGGTATTATGCAAATACCGATAACCGCGGTAAAAATACCGATACCGCCCAGCACTAATGTTCCTTTGCTCCCTTACTAGCGTGTTCAAAAAAGATGTCCAAAAGGTTCGAATGCTACCAGTAGTGTATATTACGCAATGTTTTCCACAGCTAAACATAATACGCCGTAGGTACAACGTCAAGCTAAACTAAATGATAAAAGTATTTTCAAGCTCAGTGAAATTAACGTCCCATGATTTTGAAAAAAAAAACCTTGTGGAATTTTCAAAATCAGAATTCCAAGCGTTTCCCAATTTGTAGGGCCTGTAGCCTACAACCCTTTCAGTAAAGAATTCATTCATGTTAGTTAAGTTATTCACTGGATTTGAACCGGCATTCAGTTGATCTGGAGAAGGTGACGCTGGGCTATTACTGCTAGCTTTGTTCGGGTTTCTCCGGTGGCCCCTCACAAGCTCATGGTACGCCTACAGAACGCCAGTTTTGTAGCTGTACACCTTTGTGAATGCCAAGCCCGAAAGGGTTATGCTGGGCTAAGAAAGTTTTTTTTTTTTTTATTAATTACCCGTTAGTAACACGTTTATGGGCCTTGAATAACCCTCGAAAAGTTCCGGGATTTCAAGTTAAAAGGCGAGTACACAACCTGTTATAAGCATGAGCCTCGAATTAGCACCTAATTTACACTTCATGAAAATAATAAGTGCCTGGACACTATTTAACGAAATACGGCAACATAACGAGGCACAAAAGCATCGTGCGGACCCGAGAAGTTCTTGTACATGGCTAGCTTCCAACAGAACTAAGCCCAAAAACTTTTCCTTGCCTCAGTAGTGTTAATTTCGTAGTCTAGCCATCAACACATACTGTCGTTTTTGAAAGAGAGTGTCAGAGACATGTAGTAGCTGACAGTTATCGATAATCTACTCAGATATGTGAATGTCAATCTTCCTTCGTTGTGGAATTTAGTTCACCCGTTCGAACAGCTAGTTGGAAATTCAGCATGCAAAGGGATAACTTCCACCATTATGGCACGAAGCATCATTTTCAAAAAAAAAAATTAACAAAATATCAGTTCTGTTTTTGGCCCACAGGCCACAGGCAGAGATTAGAAAAAAATGTTACGAGCCACTGCATTTACTCATTTCTGAAATTTGGCCGTTTCCGCAACACTTACTTTATTTTGTATAGTATTGAGGTCTTCGACTCCTGTATAATGTGGATCCAGAATAAGGAACTTCAAATCTCCAGTCTTCTCGTTAAAATCTACACCAATGATTGTATGAGCCAGAACACCACCACCTGAAATAATAACGGCAGTGCTTAAAATTATTGAAGCAGACACGACATGGTACAACTGCAGCCTCTTTATATCGATTCAAGAATGAATTGCATTGATATCGGGTTCACTGTTATAAAAAAAATCTCATTACCGAGGTTGTAATTTACTTAAATAACCTAAGAAAAATGTGCAGGCCGATGCAAGGTAAAATATAATCATCTAAGTCTACATTGCATGTACAAGTAACTTTTAAGATAGAAGGCCTAACCTATGCAGTACTACAGCTTAAAATAACTAAAACTTTTCCAAAGAAAAGAAGTATTTTTTGGCAGGTGGGGGGGGGGGGGGGGTGTAGTAAACAATGTGACTGGGAGTGGCTGTCTCTCGATAGCCAACCGCATCCAAATGTACTGTCGATGTACTTAGGAGATGAAACCAAACAAGTATTGCGACAGTTTGGAAGGTAGCAAAGATGGGAGCCCTCTGGCACGGCAAAAAGCTCGCAACGCATAAAACAGCACCAGTATAAATTTTCGACACCGTATTTTAGTATTTTGGGCACAAAATACACAAAATCTAAATATTAAAGGTGGGAAACTCACACCAACCAAGCCTGGATGCATCCATATTGGAAGACTTCCAATATGGCGGCATCCAGGTTTGGTTAGTGTGGTTTCCCCCCCCTGGAAATTTTAGACTGTGTATTTTGTGACCAAGACACTAAAATATGATGTCGAAAATGTATACTGGTGTTGTCGTATGCCTTGCGAGTTTTTTTTGCTATGTACTTCGGAGGTATGGTGTTGACGGAGCATGTGGCTTAGCTTAAAGCTGCAGATTTCTCCTTCCCTTCCTCTGTCGCACTGCTTGGAATGGGAGCGGGCCAATCAAGTGAAAAAGTCAGGCAACGCCATCAGGTGAACAGATGGAGAAATGGAATAAATCCTTACAAATAGATGGAGAGAGAGTGCAACAACCAAAGGAAAGTATACTACACAAGCCCTCGTAACTGATGGCTGGCTGGCTGGCTACCTAACACTCCCAGGACGCCATGTGAGGGAATAATGGGGAACATAGAAAAATGCAACCATCGTACTTTGAATGTTCTCTAACTACGGTAGGAAATTTGTTGACGCTCAAACTCAAAAGTCAAAAATACTCATCAGTATTTTGCGAGGCATTTTGTCCATACAGGTGTAAAATATGGTGCTCCTATCTTCTTCAGGCTTAAATAAACGTGCTTCTTCAGTTATCTACATCGCTGTTGTGCTAGCTGATCGAAGAAAATAGAAAAAACGCGAGGATCGTAGCCCTCAATGTGTGTTAGGCCGAGCTTGCAGTTGTTGCCATTGTCACCAGGAAGTATTTGTTCGCCGTCATGGCAGTGCCACTTTCTAGTCAGGTGTTCGCCAAGTTGCCGACTAATTATATATTCGATAGATGGGTTTGACGGTCCCTGTAGGTTCATAAGTGATCCACCTTCCGAAATTTTGTGCTGAATTACCAGTGATTCTATTCCCCTCAATGTCGATCATTTCTGCAGTTAGATACTCAAAGCCATGTAATGATCAGTACTCATGCAGTGATATGCGACGCTGTTTGTCACTATAAATAGGTGAGACGAGGGAGTGATAGAAAGGGTTAAACAGCACATGGCAGATACAAGAAATAAAGTAGTGACAAACAGCATCGCATATCACTGCATGAGTACTGATCATTACATGGCTTTGAGTATCTAACTGCAGAAATGATCGACATTGAGGGGAATAGAATCACTGGCAATTCAGCACAAAATTTTGGAAGGCGGATCACTTATGAACCTTCAGTGACCATCAAACCCATCTATCGAATATATAGTCAGTCGGCAACTTGGCGAACACCTGACTTGAAAGTGGCACTGCCATACGGCGAACAAACACGGCCTGGCGCACAACGGCAACAACAGCAAGCTCGGCCTACCACACATTGACGGCTACGATCCCCATGTTTTTTCAATTTTCCTCGATCAGCTAGCACAACAGTGATGTAGATAACTGAAGAAGCACGTTTATTTAAGCCTGAAGAAGATAGGAGCACCATATTTACACCTGTATGCACAAAATGCCTATCGAATATTCGCAAAATACTGATTAGTATTTTTGACTTTTGAATTTGAGCGTCAACAAATTTCCTAACGTAATGGGGAACAATCTATGTATGCTTCGCTTGGTGGGGATTAGGGGAGAAGAGGGAACGATGTGTACATAACTGGGACAGAACAAGTACATCGTAGCAAATGTACGTCGTAGAAAAAGGAAGAAACAGAACAGATGTTACTGCACGTTTGGGGAAGGTATGTGGGAAGCGGAAATCTGTGGCTGGGAGACAAGTGGACAGCATCGCTGTAGGTAGCTTGTAATGAAGACCAAAAAACAAAAAAAAAGACGCGAACTAATTTTAGAATATTATTAGAATGTGGAGAGGGGAATGATAGCATGCCAACCAAATTGCGTCACATTTTCAAACCTAAAAGAAACAAAACAGTGGATTCTAAGAAAAGGAAGACTTAATTTGCGTGTGGCGATTTGAGTGCCGTCGTAAATTGGAAAAGACGATTCATTACGGTTAACATATGAAAATAGTCCAACACCATAAGCGCACCAAACTGTACATAACGAGATGCTCGAAATATACTCCCCAATATTCAACAGAATCTCCTAGACGACAGTTTTTAAAATATATTTTTAGCAAGGGATTAATTGGCGTAAAGAAAATAAACCCTCCTAATCGTACTTGCTGTATTGTGTATCAAGAAAAATTTATAGGAATCTCGTTTGGAACATATGCAGTCTGATATGCAGCTAGTAATGCCAAGTTACGTAAATTACCGCGTAATAAAAAAGACAAATTTATCTCTGCCACACGAGTTAAAGCATTCTATTGGTCAAGGTTGTGTATATTCGCTCTAATATCTTACCAATCATAATGGGGGTGCCTTGTTTCTTAAAGTGATTAGCTAGTTCACGCCCTTTATTGCTCATATCCGCACCCGAAGTCACGTTCATGATTTTGGACGTTACCTGCAAACCAACAGATAGAATTAATAATTTGCATGTCATTAATGTAACATACTTAAAAAGTCAGCACTAAAGTAGGCTACTTAAGACAAGATGCTTGAAACAAGCCAAATAACTAAGGCTGTACAGATGCAGATACCATATCGGTAAATCTGCAGATATTCAATGTATCGGAATCGGATCGGAATCGGTATTTCTTAGAGATTCCTTTGCAGATACCACACTTCACCCTTGATGATGTAGGGTTTCATGTTTCATGCCTGCTGTCTGCCACAGTTCTGGAAATTGAAGTGCATCACAAAGTTTCATCCTGAATAAAATCATTATCTGAATCGAGAAATTTGTGTTCCCTGCCTTCAGACGGTCACGATTCCAAAAATAACAGTGCAACACGAAGTCTCGTCTTGAATTAAACCAGTATCGGCATCGGTTTAACAGATATCATGCGGTATCGGATCGGTAGAAGTGGTATCGGTACAGCCTTACAAATAACACTTTTTAATACCAATGAATACCTGTTCATGCTTCCAAGGTACTGTTAGGTTTAGGAGACTTTTGGACTGGAACAACTCTATTTACGAACCTACTAGGGAGATAATTGCTAGTTCCGTCAGTCATTACTAGAGGGCATCAGGAGTTACAACAAAGCCTAGGAAAAAATTACTTCCCACACTTGGCCTTTCTAGGTATCTAAATTATATAATACAAGCTGCTACCGGCTTAACATTATGCCTGTCTAGTAGGTAGGTATGCTGTCACACTTCCCCATGTTGTAGTTTGTTACTGATTGTTAACTACTAATCGACGTTACCCTTCAGTGCCGGCCACTCACACACTTCACTGCTACCATGCAAAGAACGAACTTTCTTCCCCCTTTTTCATTGATGTGTGCTCAATCACATTATTTTTCAGCGTTAGGTTGGTTTTCACAATGACTGCCTTTCCCCATCCACACCCTAGCTTGTACTCCGGCCTAAGCTAAAAAAAAAATATATATATATATGTATATATTTTGGGTAATTAGGCCTACATTTGGGTAATCAGGCCTATATTAGGGTAATTAGGCCTATACTCGGCTTACATTTGGGCTTACGTTTGAGCTTACATTTGGGTAGTTGGGCCTATAACTTGCTTTAGTGAAGTATATTTAGGTACCTAAATCTACTTCACTAAAGCAAATTGTAGGCCTAATCACTCTAATATAGGCCTAATTACACGAATATAGGCCTAATTACCTGAATATAGACCTAATCACTTAAATGTAGGCCTAATTACCCAAAATATACGTCTAATACTCAATTGTACGCATAATCACTCAAATGAAGGCCTAATTACTCAAATGTAGACCTAATATACCCAAATGTAGGCCTAATTACCCAAATGTAGGCCTAATCATTAAAATGTAGGCCTCATTACATGTGACACCATGCAGTAGCGTAAGTAGAAAATAGTCTAGATACGGGTAGTAACTGTATCTTATTCAATTCTAGGTACTTGTGAACTCAGTTTTTTTTTAATTGTCACATCATGAAGCCGATCGTCAAAACACACGCAAGGAGCTTTTTGCAGGTTTGCTTGTGTGTTTAGACTAAGATGGAGAATAAACAGATTTAAAAAAAAAAACATTCTATCGATTAAAATTGAAAATTAAAGGATTTGACGTAAATTTTGTTAGTTGCGACACTGCTGTCTGCCCAGTGACTTTGAACTCGGGTACATCCTCCCCAGCCTTCCAACAACCACCCTGCATGTTAGAAGCATGGCAAAACTCTACACATATCTGATGTAATTGAACACCAACTAGCAACACAATCACTCAAAGATATTGGTCAGTTTAATTTTGAAAATCAATGTACCCAATTTTGAAACTGAGAATTTACTCACATTTTTTAAATACCATGCCCCTTAATAGCAACGACTCAAACTTACGCCAATCAGCTGCTGAAGACAGTAACTGACTTCTAAGGAACCAATCCATTTCCGTGATCCAACAAAGGACGTTGGCTTGTCGCCCACTTCCACTAAGGCCTGTTGAATGTCCGAATGAGTTGGCGTTGGACGGCTCGTGTACCCTTGATGCCGAAACCAAGAAACTATAGTTTGCAAGGAGCGGTACGCACAACCCCAGCCATTGTCATCAAAATGGTCTTGCATGTAATGGTGGTACGAGTACGTCCCATGGACCAAACTCACTTTCCCGTTCTCAACTGAAAGAGCAAATAGATTTTTCTGTTACATTTTTGCTTCAGCTTCAATTCCTTCCAAACCATGACATGCATCTACACCAGAACGCAAAAATAATCAAGTTCAGCAACGAAAAGAGGGGTTCACGACAACTCCAGCGAAGAGAGCAAAGCATAGACGAGTTATGGGCTTCATCTCCCAAGAGAATCGCGTCGCCGTTTTATGATTAAACAAGAATGATAAACAATTAGAAATCAACTTAAGACTAACATTTAAATGACTAACCTTTTCCACCCTATTCTGGAGTACATCTAGAGTGGAGTGGGTTAAGCCGGAAAACAAAACTACTTGAATCCTAATTTTGGTTAATAGTGTCTTTAACTTTATAACAAAAATAATTTTTTATGCAGGACGTAAAAGCCAATGGCTCACGATCGGTTAAATAAATACGGATGCAAACCTATTTACGTTGCCTTTTGGACTTTTATGTCAGAGTCCCAGAGGTCTGACATACAAGTCCAAAAGTCAACGTAAATACGTTTGCATCTGTATTTATTTTAAAATAATTTTTACTCGGGCTACGCAAGGTTTAAAAATGAAAAAAAAAAGTTTCTGGGGCAAAAGACTTAAAAATTCGAAGAGGAATGAGGTTTTTTTTTTTTACCATTTGGCGAATCGCCCGTTTATTAGTTTACATTAAATAGCCTATCAGTGCATTAACCCTTTAAGTGCCACTCTGAAAATGCAATGCCGCTCCCTTTGACCCAAGCACTTTCACTGACTTAAGCTTAACGTGAACCTTTCCTTGTTGAAACATGTGTTTGTGCATAACATGATTGTTCTTTCACTGAAAGTGATGAAATGTGGTTTCTTCGCTAAATACATTGTAAAGCGACTTTAACCGGTTCTGATTTTTTTTTTTTCAATTATTTCGTGTTTACACAGGCCTGCAAAGTGTCTGCAAAGAACGATTTAATAAGGGGGCGTTGTGCTGTCATAAGTGTTTAATGGGTTAATGTAGTGAATTAGCTTTTGCACCAATAAAAAGGTTACGTCGAAGCAATTAAAATGGTGCCATGAAACATTAGAATCGTCATAAACTGCGGAACATGAACAAAATTGGGCAAGGTTTGAAAGAACTAAGAAAAAAGTACCGTAAAATCATCTATTAACACTCCCCATTAGAGCTGGTGCCCTCCTAAAATGTTCCTGGTTGGGTTAATACGGTACCATCCCCTTAAATCATATTTTTTACAGCAAAATAAACTAAAAGCTTCATATATTTAAAAAAAAAAATCATCAACACGATTCATGATCCAATAAGTTCGTGCACTGTGCAGCCATTTTTTGGAAGTTGGCTCCGAGCCAGACATTAGCATCTGAACTCTTCGATCTCACGCCTGGAAGCAAGCTGAGTAACTTCGCTGCCATTTCAGCAAGCAATCGCCTCCAATCTTATCGTTAGGAACGATTGTGTGGTTGGAAATTAATTTTAACAGTGAATTATATACACCGATTTTCGGAAGTGTGAAAAATCTAATAAACTGAATTTACAAACTAATGAGTATAAAAGCATTGTGTTACGTAATACTAAACTGAATTTAGATCACGTATGTGAATCGCTGAGAATCATGGAGAAAATTCTATCCCTAGACAGAAGTATGCTTAGAAAAATAGGTTGCGTTGGATTTTAAATCTGCAACGAACTGCACTTTCGCTGTACTGGAGCGGGTCAGGATTAGACTTACGAAGAACTTGGTTTCACCAAACCGGACCCGAACCACCTTTAAATAGGGTACCAATAGATTGGTTTTTTGCTCACATCGTTATGACGCATTAAGAAAAACTAGCTGGTTCCCGCATACCTGAGCGTAACAATGTAGTGGGGCCCGGTTTTCCCTATTGTGTGGTCTGAATATCCCCATCTCTGCTCCCTCTTTGAACCCGTGCTGATTTGTGTTATGGAAGTAAATGTTTATTTTCAATGGAGGACGTTTCTCTGTTCTGATACCAAAGCCAACAACGGTTGTGCATGCAGTGATTGTTACTCAACCAACTTTGAAACTCTTCCAAGTCGGCTCTTAAGAGCTAGCTTTATTAATGCAATATGTCGATTGTTATACGCCACATCTGTTTGTTTGACATTGTCGTCGCTCGCCCTGTTTCATTATACACCCTCTTTCATTGTAGTGCATAATAATAATGAATTTGCTTGCCCAACCTAAGGTATTATATATATAGATAGATAGATGGTATGGGGAATGGGGGAGTGCATAATAACGACTAATAAATAGCAGTAAGGCTGCATAATTTTTAAGGTTGTGTCGTTTAAACGTTTAAACATTAACATAAAACATTGAAAACTAACAACCGTTTGGGAATCAACAGCAAAAAGTTAACAAAAACTTCTTCTGTAAAATGGACTTTTTATGTAAAATGTATTAAGTTGGATTTATATATAAATAAAATCCAAGTAATTAATGCTGACTGAAATAAAAATACATAAATAAGTTAGGCCTAGTAAAAGTTATTTACAGATTATTTTTTTTTTAAAACATGGTTGCTATCCGTTCGTCGTGTCTCGTTTTTGAGTTGATTAACCATTCCAGGCAGGAGCTTAAAGGGATGGAAGAGACAGTCAACTTAGCACTCTTGTTGCCCTGCATTCGGTTTCGGTTTGGCACGTGGGGCGGACA
The DNA here is from genome assembly GCA_023313725.1 of Lithobius niger. Taxonomy (NCBI): domain Eukaryota; kingdom Metazoa; phylum Arthropoda; class Chilopoda; order Lithobiomorpha; family Lithobiidae; genus Lithobius; species Lithobius niger. The sequence goes on from JAHWFP010177308.1 coordinate 80,427, forward strand.
ATTTCCCTGACATCAAAGTACCCACAGCATTGGAGCAGGTGTGCAGGCTGCAAGATTGCAGCAGATCCGACTCTCTGCGTGTTAACCAAGTATATAAAGTTTTCCGAGTTTCTTGCCCCGGCTGCCTTCCCCGTTTAGTTTTCAGACCAGGAAAAAAAAAGCACAACCATAAAAGCATATACTTTTTGGCTCAACACTCTTGGCTGGAAAGTCTCTTACAAAAACCACTTTAAGCTATAATGGTTTTTTCTTCTATTTAGTGTTAAGTATTTAGGAGTGAATAATTGTCATAATATTTTGTCGTAAAAAAATGCTCTTGCCCCACACAAAAAAAACCCACATGAGAATAAAACATTCTATAAAACACGTTATGCATCCCATGAAAATATTTGCCTTAACCAGACCAGTCATACTGTCCATCCCCCCCCCCCTTTCAGCCTGATGGTGGACTTTGCTCCACAACTTAAGAAACCACAAAATGGCAGTAGCTTGAGAAATTTCAACATAGCAGGCCTAAATGTTGTTTGCATGTAGCCGTGAGCCTAAAATGTCGTAAATAATTTCGTAAATAATATTTTTTAGGCCTATGGATTGTGGTAAATTGTAGTGCCAGTTTTCGACTGGTGGATAATTTTTCTTTACAGGTAAAAATTGAGTAGCAATGGTAAAGAATTTAAATTAACTAAAGGCAGGGATAAAAATTGGGAGTTGTTTGTCTGTATAGAGAGGGGAATAATGCAGCTACCTGAATAGGGAATTTTGTGGGCCACACTTTTAATATTTTGCGCTGAATGAATTTTCTCAACCACAAAAACTAAGTGTTCTATTTAAAGATTAAATAAAAAAATTAAAAAAATTATTCACACTAATAGCTAGCTGGTTGCAGAATGATCTGAGAAAAAATGGTTGTTACCAGAGAAATTAAATTTTTTCTCACACCTTTCTTCCGGGGAAGGAGGGGGTGGTGGACAAAAATGTAAATTTTTGCTACTACCCACCCCCTCAAAAAAAAAAAAAAAAGGATGTGGCTTCGTACGTAGGAAGAGCTTGTTTCTCAATTTTCCCTTAACCAGCTGACCAAGAATTGATTTTCAAACTAATTTTTTTCCGAGTACTCTCATTAGGCAAAGGGGCCGTTCATGAACGAGGGGAACGGAGGGGGAAGAAGGGGGAGATCAGAATGAGGGGATTCATGAAAATGTTTATATGAACAGGGAAGGGGGGGGGCTAAAATTGTTTGAAGGTGCGATCAGGAGGCGGGTGGGGGTCAGGAAAAAAACTGCGAGTGCAAAAGTGCACAGCAAGTTAAAAAATATTAATGTAATAAATTTATTTGGCTCAGCACATTCCATAAGGTCCAGTAGGCCTAGACGTTTTGTACTCATTTCTTAAAAAATGTAATACCATTCTCTTTTTTTGGGGGGGGGGGGGGGGATTTACTAACAATGAATTATTTTTATATTGATGACAAACCAGCCAACCCCCGTTAATAAATGATGAAAAATCCCTATAAAGCACATTATTGTTTAGTTTTGTGTCCTAGTCTATAAAAGCTGGGAAGAACAGCAATGTTCCCGTAAACTTGTAAGTTTTCCAGCAAGAATTTTTTTTCACTCGTTTATAAGCAGAGACAGAGACGATAGCCAACCAAATTCCCCCTCCTCCCCTCAAATCCCGGCCTTCCGGGCATAAATAATAACTTATTTCTTAGTCCACGTGGAAGAAAGAAACAAAACATAAATAGTCAAACTGCAAAGTTATAGGGAAAGATAAATTTTAAAAATGACTTTTAATGGTCATTAAACCACAAACCCAGGCAATTAAATTCTTCTTTGCAGTTGAAAGATACAGGCTATTCATATGAGAAAGTTAACTTTTTTGGTGGGAGATGGCTTCATTCCTAGGCAACATTCAAGCTGTGCAAAAGCCACTACTCACCATTAGGGCGCGTTTATGCAACCACTCGCTTTTGCATTCTCGCAGCTAGAAGCTAGAAATCACCTCAAATTCCAACATGGCGGCGGTTTTATGTCTGCCGCCTCACAACGAAAACAGCAAATAACGTGAGTTCAGAAGCGTTTGGGAAAATTGTTTCGTCATGAGGAATTCTTTATATTATTGGCACGGATTATAAGACTGCAAGTATTTACTCAAACGATGTCGGATTTAGCTAATCCGTTTAGCGTTGTTACCATGGCAATGTCACCTTTGCCATCGCGATTGAGTTCTAGCTGCGAGAATGCAAAGGCGAGTCGCTGCATAAACGCGCCCTTAATGCTACTTGCCATTGATTAGTCCTTTTTATATCGCTTTTGCTTTAATGTTTTTTTTTTATATCTTCTAACTATTTATGTATTGGTTTACAGCTACATTCTTTTTTTTTTGTTTTCTATTTTTTCCCCCCTTTTTTTAAAACTAGAGTTTTAGCTTTAATGCCTTCGGCCATAACAGGGAAGAACTTGCAAAAATGTAGTGTCTCTCCCCTTCCCTTCCAGTTTAAAGGCCGAACAAGTTTTCACAGATCACCTAACTTTCTTTTAAGTTACTGATGTTGGCAGTTTAAGCGAAAACTTTCCCATAGCCTATTGCATTAATATACACAGGCCTAACAAGTTTGCTATTAAATTATGTATATTGGCTTCGAAAGTGTTTCAATAGTTTAACAACACGGAAACTGTTAATTAATATAATTGTGCTTAAATTTTCGCCCGCCTGGAAATATCCACGGTCCAGTTGAAGTTTCTTTGGTGGTGTTGCTGTGTTAATGTTACACACGCTAAACAAGCTTCTAGAACTGTTTCGGTCGTTACGAAACTTTTTCTTTCAGGGTAAAACAAGACACTAAAAGGTGAAAATACACAAATGCTCTCATCTCTAGGTTGCCTGCAAAAAAAAATGAAAGCAGACAAATTTGGAAAAGACCTATTCGAATTGACTTGTTCTGACTTGTCACCCTTTTCCCATTCGTATGCATCCAGAAAAATTTTTGGAAGACTGCCCAACACCTACCCGTAAACAACCATCACTAATGGTTTCAGCCTTGTCTTTTTAATTAAAAAAAAAGTTTCGTTACGAAAGGATTTACCATCGTAAAGCCGCTTTCGACGAGCAGCTTTTTACTCGAGCTACCTCATTTTCTCTCCCTTTATAACTCATGCCCTCCTTATCTTTTGCAAAGAGGAACGCTGCAAAATGCTGGCATTTTTACCATTAATTTTTATTTACTAACATTAAACCAAATGCGTTGAATATTTAGTAAATTCGAGCAGCAAAGTTACGACGTACACGGAAACCGCCGGCATATCGGCATATCCAGTGCTGGCTCCCGCGTGCGTCCGTGTTACCGGAAGCGTGATCGATACAGCAGCGTCAAGTGACGTCATGTTGGCTACGCGACACCATTTGGAGGTAATAGCTACAAGGTGCACTAAAATAAAATGTAACAGAAAAAACGGCACTTCTGTCAAGACAGTGCTTTGAGAGCGGCTTTCTTAGGCTTAAAAGAACGTTGTATTCTCCAACAAAAAAAATTGCGCGTTATGGGCTTAAGAAATCCAGTCTAATAGCATTGGCTTCAATAAGACGATCTTCCTTTCTTCCTCCAGTGCTCCTTGCAGCTAACTGAGTTACTGGCTCCACCATAGAGTTATACCTCTAATCTATGGTTATACACAATAATACTACGTCGTGTCACAGGCGGGATAAATTTGGCTGCTTACTAAGGCATTGTGCTGAGGCCAGAATTTTATCGTATTTCTCGCAAATATGCCGAAAGTTTGGCGCGGTCAGTATGAAAGAAAAGAAGAGAAGAATCGCAAAAGCGTTAAAAGCCGCTGCTGTGAGATGGAAACGCCAAAAAACCGTAGGAATTACCGACAATGAAATCCAAATTGCCAGACCGACAATCTCATCGGTTGACTCTTGTTGTAGTAGCAATGGTCCAGGAGCAGCCGCGGGAAATTCAACATCGTTGATTCAAACTAAGCCAACTGCGTCAACGGCTGCAAATAAAACAAAACCGGCAGCGAAGGAAAAATGTCGTGCATTCCAAAATGGAAATGTAGGCTCGGGACGTGAAGAAGAATCGCCAAAGAATGTTGTCTTTAACGTTTCGTTATTGAGCAGCTTAGTAGCTAACTGCGTGTGCAAGATTTGCAAACATGTCGGGGCGTACTTAGAGACCAAGCAGACGGGTTTTGTTTGCAAGGTTGTCGCCAAGTGCGAAATCTGTGATCAAATCGTGGGGGATGCTGCATCATCGAAGAAAACTAAGGATGGGAAATATGACATCAATAAACGAATGACGTGCGCTGCCATGGAAATGGGAATTGGGTATGCTGGTTTGAAGAAATTGTGTACGGTGTTAGGTTTGTCTGTGTGTTCCCCAGCCACCTTCGCTAGCCATTCCAATTGTTTGACGGATGCAAGTTCTGAAGCCAATCATATTCACTTCAGTAATTTCAATCGAGCTGTAGTGGAAGTATAGGGTAAAGTGACAATTAAGTCGGCCACAAGTTTAAAAAGTGTAAAAAAAAAAAAAGCAATAAATCTTCCTAAGAAATTAGTTGATTATGCATTGGAATGTTACCAGGTCATATGATGAATGCTTTTAAAGGAAAGCTAAACCATTCCATCTTAAATTTCATTATCGTTAGTTAAGTACGAAAAAAACAAGATGCAAGTTGCGCGAAGTTTCCAACATTCGTATTAATTAAGCAATAGTTAATTTAGAATCTAAGTTTGATGTTACCAAGGCGCGAGACAGCGAATGCGATTTCCTCGCATGGTACTGACGTCACACTTCATCACCTTGGACCTTGGAGGAATGACGTCATCGCAGCACACTAGCGAGTGTGCGCCGGCTTGTGCTTCTAACATGGCGGATGCGAGACCGAACCGCTCTGACCATAGCAGCGCGAACCAAAACTCAATATCTGTGATTTATTAAATTAAAGTATTCAAGAAAGTAGCTACCGTGAATATTAGCGCTACAAAGACTCGTGAAAGTTCGTTCAGCTACGTGGTAATCCACTTAAAACGAAATGCTGGGCAGATAAGCGATTGAACAGTGTCCACTTGTTGCTTGTGGGGAGGGAGAACTAGTTTAGGGGGTGTGCGCTTCATATGAAAAGAATCTGCGCTGCCGTTCTTCACTAGCTGGCAGCTGTAGTGAGGAATGTGAGAGCCGGCGCGATCTTGCCAGAGCTTGTTGGGCGCATGCGCCAAGGGGTGATGAAGTGTGTCGTCACACGAACGAGACTTGGATGTGTTGACTGCACGGACGAAGAATTCGTCTGCTAGAATGAAGATTTAGACACGTTACCACATAAAAACTATAAAGCCTGAGTGGTTTTCGTACCTCTCGCATGTTTTTTAAGTGTCTTAATTAACGATACTGAAATTTAAGTTGGGAGGGTTTAGCTTTACTTTAAACTAAAATGTCTTCAATAAATTGTATTGTTAATATTAAACTAAAATATGCATTTGACCATTAGTCAGTAACTTGAACTTGAAGTGCACTATCACCGATTGAAAAAGCAGAGTCTGGCAACATCTAGCATCTGGCACTTGCTTGCATCAAGCGAAGGAATGCGCAACAGCATTTCTTTTAATGAAACAAACAAGCCACAACCTTAATTATCGAGTTTAAACTTGGTACGTCCTCGTCAAGAGTCGGACTGGGGTAGGAAAGAGCGTCTGTGCCATTTTATCGAAATAACCGGGGAGGGGCGCCATGCGTTTTACAGGAAACTTCAAGTGAAGGTGCCTCCAACCGTCAACGGGTTTGGGGAAGCGCTCTAATCTGAGTAATCTCCCAAGCAGAAGCAAAGTCCAGGGGTCGAGCTCAAGAAGCTTTACTTATTTTCATATTCTGTCGTCATTTCTGGCTTCGAAGTGCATTCTTCAATACACATTTTATATTTCAAGTAATGCTAGTTTTTGCAAATTTTGGAGTTGGTTGGGGAGAGAGGAGTGAGTTTTAAAAATGTATTAAAAACGCAAGTAAAGGGAGAGAGAAAAGAGAAGGGAATTATTTCCTGAAAGGAAAGGTTACCAGTGGACAGGGAATCAAAACCATTCATTTTTCTTGGCGGAGAGGAGAAAAAAATACATTATACCAAAGGGGCGCTGAAAGTATGGTAGCCTAAGGGCGCCTGTGCCATTGGCACTATGGCCAGCTCGAGCCTCGTCCTCGTGCACCTGGGAGCAAGCTGTAATGCTTAACAATATCACTGCCGCTAGATGATGGTGCCGTGGTATTTTCGTTCGCTTTTCAATCGTTGATAGTATTACCGATTGTGCATCAAGTGAAGGAATGCATAATGTCATTTCTTTTTCCAAAACAAACAAGCCACGAGCATCCTTAATTATTTAGTTAAAAATTTGGTACGTCCTTGTGCGCCTGGGAGCAAGCTGTACAGGTTAACAATATCAACTGCCGCTAGATAGCGCCAGGGTGTTTGTGAACGGTTTCAATTGGTGATAGAGCCACTTTAAATTCGGCCTTAAAGACCAAAAGTAGGCCCGTGGCTGAATAATGGTCAAGAGCTTTTTCACGTGCAATAAGCTAAGTATTTATTTGGGTTTGCTGTAACATTGAGGAAAAAAAGAAAAAAATCAGAGTACTGTTTAAATAATTAATGACGGGAAATGGTTTAGGTTATGCAGTTGTATGAAGGAAGGTAGGAAAAGGTTCTGCCATTTTTTAATATTGAGCTGGCTTATGGATCTGCAGAATTTTCTAGCCCAATTAATTATGCAACATTTAATACAGAATGTCGACGACGTTTGTGTTTGATGTAGTAGCTATATGTAAACTCAAATTCTTCCTATTTATTTCAAAAGAATTAATAATTAATAGATTAATTATCGTTCGTTCAAGTCAAATTGTACCATTACCCAGCCCCTGTCTCTTACGTAAATTTATAGACACACCAATGTGCATTAAATAGTAGCAATACTATACAGGGTGGTCTTAAAGTCTGGTCACACGCAAATTACTGCCGATATAATGGTCCTAAATTAATTCTAAAGACATATTTTTAATGTAAGTCAAATATGGGGAAACCAATGAAGATATTTTCAATGACCTTGAAAACAGCATTCAAGGTCATCAGCATTCTATTTTCCAAATGGCGCAAGATACAGCACAAAAGTTAAATACAAAGTTGTACGTGAGCGTCAAACATGACAAACAGCGAAAACAGATTGAAAATCGGAGCATAATTGCAATAGTTATGAGGAAAACAAAATAGCAACAAAGTCTTTCCTGACATTTTAACTGCCATGCATGCCAAGCTCTGATGGAACCACAAAATACCGGCAACCGGTGTCTACAGTGGTTTGAAATCGACATAACAACAGGAAAACACACTCAACCACCTGGCAGAAACACAACAAAGTTCCTTGAATTTTCGGTGAAGTCAACACCCGTTCACCTTCTTCAGAAAAAATGTCAACAACACAAAAAACGTCCGAAAACTACATGTCTAAAGTGCGCGAATTCCAGATTTCAAAAAATCAAATTTTCTGAAATCTGGAATTCACGAACTTTAGACATGTAGTTTTCGGACGTTTTTTGTGTTGTTGACATTTTTTCTGAAGAAGGTGAACGGGTGTTGACTTCACCGAAAATTCAAAGTAACTTTGTTGTGTTTCTGCCAGGTGGTTGAGTGTGTTTTCCTGTTGTTATCTCTGATGGAACCTGGCAAAAAAAGAGGTTTTACTTCAAACTTTGGTGTTGGACTTGTTATTGAATTGCTAACAGGTCTAGTTATACGTTATGAAGTGTTGTGCAAATTGTGCACGGCAAAAAAGAAAGAATTGAATGAAGACAGGGACAAATTCATTAAATGGTTTGTTGATCTCGCTCTGAAGTGCGACATACATTTTTAAGGGTGGTCAGACCTAATGGAAACTATAGCTGCAGAAAAAATATGGAAAAGAAAATTGGACGTACAACCACATATAGCATAATCGCAAGTTTATGGTCCTAAAGTTACAATTGAGAAGGAGGAATGTGTGAACCATGTTTCAAAGAGACTGTATGCATAATACATGGGTGGGCCACAAAAAACTGACGACCCAACATTATTTAAGTCCATATTTTCTAGTTAGCACTCCTTAGAACCAGGAGAGGACAGTAATCAAATCTCATGAAACGGAAAGATTTCTGTCCTCTCCTGGTGCTAAGGGGTGTGAACTAGAAACGTTGGACTTAAAAAATGTTGGGTCGTCAGTTTTTTGTGGATCACCCTGTTCAAAACTGGACAAAATTGCTTCACAAAATCACATGAGGAAAAAAAAAATAGGTCAAACTAAAATTGTCATGGTGAAGGCTACTTTAGGGCTATTTTAGGCACGCCATCACTCAAAATACAGGCACCTTAGACCTCATGAGAAACGCAGTATTTGCAGCTCCCTTCCAGTGCATGTCTACGGATGATGAACCACACTACACGCGATGCTCTAAAGGTGAAAAATCGTAGTGTTTTTTATCAATGACCGAGGGTACACGGAGGTTTCTTACGTCACTTTACCTTACGTCGACTTGAACTCGCATCGTTTTAGGAGAAAGGTGGTTACACGGAGGTTGTAGTTGAAGTGAGTTAAAACGACAGCGGGGGTTCCTGCGTCGCATTTATCTAATCCCCCCATCAAGCAAACCCCTCTTTATTCCCAAGTACCCATTGAGCTGTCTGGCTTTCGACTTCGTTTTAACGAGTGACACGTGGCCGTCCTAGTTTCGTGACGATTACGCGCGCTCTTTTCAACCAATGACAAGGAAGCAGTCCTTAGAGCGACGTAGAAAATGGGTTTTTAGGTGGATACACATAGGTTGTTAAAGCGCTTCAACTCCTTACGTCGACGTATCGAGGTGGTTTGAGATAAAGCGACTTGAAAGTGGGTTTAGGTGGTTACACGGACGTTCTTAGAGCGCTCTAAGCACTACATCGACGTAAGCTACGTCGACGTAAGAAACCTCCGTGTACCCTCGGTCAATGAGCTCTTGCAGAAAATCAGAACCTCCCCCACACAACTCGAAAACAGTGAAGACAAAGACGTCAATATAGATGTATGTCTCTTCCCATTATCATTGATCTGTACCAAAGACCATGGTGAAGTGGCCATGCTGAAGAGATGGCTATAAGGGCATGGGAAGACTCAAAATGTAAAAGAATCCTTGCACTCCATTATTTGGAACAAGTACCCCAAGACTTTGTTCGTTTCTAAACAAAGGTTTGAGTTTGCTCTAGCTGCTACTGTCTGTCAATTAGTGTTGGATGGTAAACCAGTTCTTTTTGACTCAGTGCAACGACACTGTTAAAACTGGAATTCTAAACAATGCACAAAAGTGGAGCCAACTCTTCATTTCTTTGATGCTACATCCAGCGTTGTTTACATTTCCATTGTACGTACTTGGTTAGCACGTTAAATTTTAGAAGATAGTTTATGCACGTAAAAAAAAAAAAACCTTTTTACATGTGAAACATATGTTAAGCATACATCAGGTAAAGTCAATAAATCTTTTCCATAAACATCAACAAACAGACTTTTCAATAAAATTTTGTCTTATATACAAATCGAGTGTTTGAGCCATAATACCAGATATCACTTCATTATAAGTACCGGATAAAAGTTGGTACCGCCCAGCACTACTGTCAATTCAACAGAAGGCGAATACAGATGGTCGAAATGATGAATGGTATGAAGCTGAAACCTGTAGTCAACTCTGTAATACTTATGAAAAAGTAACCAGGATGAAAAAAATACAAAAAGAAGCAGTGAAACACTGAGGAAAGCACGTCTGCAGCTGCCTTGAAGAAAACGGGCGACGAAAATCAGCTGGTGGCTACAGAATGTCCTAGCCTACCTGCTGGGAGGGTTTTAGCTTAGGGTATTAGCCTTCGCCTAATCAGCAACTTCGGCGGCTCCTCAATAATCAACTACATCGTCCTTTCTTGCAACGCTACCTTCGTCGCAGCGTTTGTCTGCTTCATTTCCTTCCCATACAAGCCATTCAGCGGAGCTTTCTTACCTGAACTATCTCCCTGTCTTACCTTCATCGTTTGTTCTCCTTCACCTTCGTCGTTGGTCTCGCCCCCATTGATGCTTCGTTCCTGACCCTACCTTCGTTACCTGGGCCTTCGTCGTTCGCACTTTGGCTTTCGCGAACGCCAGGCCACGTGTCCAAAATGTCTCGCCTCCCGGCCTTCGTTTTTTACCTTCGTCTAGGCCTCTCACCACGTCACCTTTATTACAGGCCTTCTCCGGTCTGCCTTCACGAACGTCTTGCGACCACGTTCTTGCCTTTGCCCGAAGATCCTTTGCGAAGGCCTCCTGCTGGATACTTCGTCGATAACCTCGCATCCCTTCCTTCGCCGAAGGTCTCTTCCTTCTGGCATTCTTCTTGCACTCTGTTGTGTGCCTTCGCGAAGGCCTTTCTACTGTTGTTGCTTTGTTGGACAACTTGTACTCCTGACCTTCACCGAACGTCCTTCATGGTTTAGTTATTCTTTCGTTGAAATGAGCAAACTGCTCATCTGAATTTTAAATGGAACTAAGCTGTAATAACAACTCTTGGTTTCAGTTCTGATCGATCACCCACTCCAAGCATGTTGATCGATCATCTTGTCCTGGCAACACAGGAAGTGCTCTTGATAGTTGGGCTTATCGCTCACTTGTGTCAGGACAAACATGATGTCAGCACGCATGCAAGCCAGCGTTGCTGTGCTAGGAACTGAACTGCACTAATTGTCCTAACTCCATCATGTTTGCCAGTTTGCCATTAATTCTTTATTCAACCTTTTAAGCGTAAATGTTTAGTTGAGTGAATGAACCTAAAAAAGGTTTCTTGACGTGTCCTTCGTTAATAGTTTCTCGTGTTGGTGCCATCGCATATATTACACCACGCACTTTGCAACTGACAACAACAGTTTTCAACCCGAACTAAGTGGAAACCACAAAATCTACATTCTACCTTCGCACCCATGTCTTCCTTTCCCTATTCGCTATTCCTACACTAAAGCCATGGCTCGGATACATGTTTGAAAAGTCTCCATCTTGGTGCACAGACGTGACCCACCCATTGTTCGAAATCCCATTGTCTGCACCTGTGCCACTTATGTTCAAACCAAATGTATGACCCACCACAATCGGCCTGACACCGTCACCGCATATGCAACCCGACACTGACACGATCAATTTGTCATCACGGGGAGCCTACTTCCAACTTCACGAATTATCTGGAACCTTGCCTCCCGAAACGAATGTTCACCTTCATGTCTTTGAAATGAAAGCTTACTACAATACCCTTGTTTATTTTCTGCACCTTCTTGCAAACGATCTAGTCCTTGTCCTGATCGACAACACGACCACAGCTGCTAACTTCCGGAAGGAAGGTGAAACCTGATCCCGATTCTCTCACGAGACCCCCGCCGTTTACGTCCGTGCACTGCGCCTCTACATCATGCATGCCGTTGACTTGAATGCCGCAAGAGCCGACGACAACTGTTCCTGCCATTTTCCAATTGAGTCCACGTCGCTTGACTTCCTGGCCCTTTGGATCATGATGGCCATCCACTGACCCCACGACGACCACACACGTGCTGCACTGACAGCAACACCACTGTGACTGTACTTGAATTCAGGTCACTTCAACCACACTGAAGTCTCACAATCCAATCTCCATCGCTGAAATTCTATATGCTACATCATGGAGAAGCCAAACCGTCTTCACATGTCACTATTTCTTAACTTGACATGAAGATGGACTACATTGCCTGGGTTTCATTCTAACAGCCTGATATGTCGTCCAACCTCCTCATGCACTTCATACATTTATTTAGAATTCAGGCAATTCTGGTCGGCCAGCCAACTTTGTCACCCCGCTTCTCGTCACAACTCACTTTCTCAGGATTAAAATGGCACGGTCGTCACAAATCTCTGCAAATCGACCTATCCCATGTTCATGCCCTCTACTTGTCAAACCGACAACTCAGTTGGTGCATCTTGCCACTCTCACTGACTTCACTCCTCTTCAGACGAACACCCCTTCAGCTTGTATCCCTCACCGACTTTACAACATGTTGCGCCACAGCTAGCGGCTTCTCATCAATCTTCCCGGCAGTACCGCCACACCTATGCCCTTTCTACGGAGATCGCCTCTAACATGCAGTCACTGAACTTCATCCTGCAGCCTATTTCATCCAGCTTCTTATCTCAACAGACTTCCATCATCATGCTGTCCCCGCCCAAGGTTACATCTTCGGCTGTCCGCCTCATTCACATTTACCTACCAACAAATTTTCAAATGGATTACCCGCAATCTCACATCCACTATCTAATCTCGGCCACTCCATTCCCAATGGCTCTTGGGAACTTCACCTCATCCACCATCACCCAGAATGACTACCGGCTCTCCACATCATTCAACGATCGGCCATTTCACCTTGGGAATCTGCCTAAAGCCAGGTTCTCTTCGTCTCTCGTCTTACTGCACCAGCTACGAGTACATCCCGCAATTCACTCTGGCCCAGTCAACAGCTGTTGCTCGCAACACCCCTTCTACCTGCTTGGCAACCTCTTTCGCATTGAGCACCCGCTACTCCCACCACTTGTGACGTGCTCTAAATCCTTGAACATCTGTACTCACTCCCGAATATCTGAACCCATTCAACTCTTAGAAAGGCATGGACTTACGCCCCCCCCCTCCCTCTCCCACAGCTCCCTGTGGTCCGAACTTCAGCATCGAGACAAATTACGCTCGTCTCAACGCTCACCACCACGCTCTTAACTGAACTAACCGCATCCTCTCGGAAAACCTTCATCCGGAAAATTTGTATTGCCATGTGCCCTCTCGAAGAATCCTTCAACCTCCTGCTCAAACTTCTGGAACTAGACTTCCGTTACTTATTCTCAATTCACTTCTCCCTTTCACTCTGAACCGTAATTCAACTCTAATGGTAGAAGCTATTACCTCACGCCCCCACCTTTAGGAACTAACCTGCTACCCTGAAGACTATGGACTCCATCCAAGACCTTTCTATCTCACTCCCACGCTGTCAACACCAAATTTGGGTCTTACTACAAGCCAACGCATCACTATGGGATCCAAATCCCAAGAAAGACCTCATCTCTCTAGGTTAACCATCAAATCGACATCAGTCGTCATCCAACTTCAACGTCTCATTCTCAAGACTCTCGTCTTCATATCCTGGAATTCAAGAGATCCATCCTCACCTCACCATGCTGTATCCTTCAAGATGGAACCCAATCAAGGATCGCACATCAAAGCAAGCATCCCCTTATTACATAAGACCATGCCCCCCCCCCCCCCTTCAACTCTGTGATCTGGAAACTTCCGAACTTCCTCACCAACTCGCCTTGGCAATGGAAGCTCCCTCCCCACTCTGACTGCCATTGCGCATTATGTCGGCCGTGATCAGAGTATGTTGTGCCTACAACAATCACCTCAACTCTGTCACAGTGGACCCAGCTCACATCCTTGGGGACTCGCCATGATGGTACCCGCTACCTATACTGACGAGGTCAACTGTAAATGCTACAAATTTACAGGTAGTAGATATTTTCCTCGCTGGCAAGTAGAAAGCCCAATTTTACCTGGTGGGGAGGTCAAAATTGGTTTCTATTGCCTAAAGGGAAAATATACACTACCTATAAATACCCACCCTACCTCCCCTCTCGAGGCACCATCATGGCTGACATATCGGGAGGAAAAGTAGATGGCCGGCTATCGACGTTAACAACATTTATGGATGGCCTGCACGTGCTGGACCCACGCATGCACAAGTGGGTGTCTGAGCTGGGCGTATCCAGAGAGTTTTGATTCCTCCAGGTGAGTAGCACTCAGGAACCAGTACTTGATATTTTTATTTTTGACTGTTATGACGATTTCAGTTGACTATAAAAACTTTAACTACGATTAGTTTATATGCGGCTGCAAATTACTACTTAAAAACTAAATGCGTTATAGCATTCACTAGCTGGACTATTTAACCTTTTATTTCATGTATAAAAGCATTTAAAGTTTCCCACGAACTCTACCTTTGCCTAATTTTAATTATCATATTTTAGCGGACAATTTTTCAAAAGTCTACAAAACTCCGACCATGTAACGGTTCCACAACTGCTAATGGCTCATCCTTCTATTAAACTGCATTTGTATATATCCAGAGCCACTAAACAATAATTTAATAACCAATTCAAATCCAGGCAGAAGAAGAACATTTTGCCAGCCCCCTGCCTGGGCGGCTAAAAATGGTTTCTTTTTGCCTAAAACGTATTTAACCTGTTAATTTTAGCAATACATTGTCCTCAATGTTGAGTTTCCCTGGAGGTTTTTCGGTTGCGTGTAGCCGCCTGCTTGCATACCCACACTGTGCCTGCGCGGTGCAGCCCTCCCTTATAAAAGGGAGAGCGTGAACGCTTTCGGCATTTATTTCCCCCTCAATCTGTCAGGCGTTGACTCGAGAGGGGAGGTAGGGCGGGCTTTAGGTTAAGTATGTTTTAGGTAAAGGTTAAGTATGTTTTAGGTAAAAAGTAACCAATTTTAGCCGGCCAGGTAGGGGGGCCAGCAAAATGTTCTTTCTTATTTGCCAAAACATCTTAACCTGTTAATTTTAGCATTAACAGTAGAACTCGTCAAAGTGAGGTGGCGGGCACCGCCTTGACGGCGCCCTGGGGTGCAAGTAGGCTTTTCCCCAAAAAATGTCCATAGGAAATTTCGCACTTTATTCAGAACAAGGTGGTGAAACAGGAATTTGGTCTCTTTTATGGCAACTGGTGGCCCTGAAAAGGACCGTTGTATTATAGAAGGATGGGTCTTGCTTCCTTCAGTGGATGGCTTGCTTCCTTCAGTGGATGGCTTGCTTCCTTCAATGGATGGCATGCTTCCTTCAATGGGTGGCTTGCTTCCTTCAATGGATGGCTTGCTTCTGCTTCGTTTTGAGTGCTTAAGGGGGCTTGACTACGGTTCTGGCTACGACGATTGGTCCCAGCCGGTGTAGTCCTTGTTCTTCTCTTGAAATGTTTCTTAGGTAATGTGAGGTGAAGGTCAAGATGCTGCTGAGAGCATTTCTTTGATTGGCGATGCGTTGTGGTGGGTCCATGATGTTGAGATGGCTCTGGCCTCGTGTGCTGCTATTCTCATACCGCTGCTCGTGCTTTGTTTGTCATAGGCGGCTTCGATTGTTTTCTTCATCCAACGGGAGATCATTGCGGTTGGAGTTTCTCCTGATTGGGAGTCGACTGGTAGAAATAATTGATTTCTTCCTTTCCGGAAGTCTTCATGTTGAGTTCGAGTGAGGTAAAACCGTAGTGCTTGAATTGGGTATAGTAGCCGTTCAGGCTCGTCCCCTACGATGTTGGACAAGGCTGGGAAGGTAATTGGTTTTGTGGGTTCAGATGGTTTTTGGGTTTTTGCTCGGAAGTTTGCTCTTGGGTGGAGAGTTACTGAAGAGAAGTTTGGACCAAAGATGCAGTAGGCCGGGTCGGCGGATAAGACTTGGATCTCAGAGCAGCGTGCACTAGCTGCAAGGGTTACGAGGAACACAGTTTTCTGAGTCAAAAGGTGAAGGGAACTGTCTTGTTATAGTTCGTAAGGAGCTTCCGTTAGGGATTGAAGGACAATTGAAAGATCCCAAGCTGTTACCAATCTCCTTGTAGTGGAACGTTCGTTTTCGAAGGATCTGAGTAGTGACGAGATCCGATAGTCGTCGAGGAGTTTGGTTTTGTCTGCAGCTTTACAGACCGAGTTGAGGGTGGAGCGATAGACGAGAATTGTGGACCCCTTTAGCTTGTCGATGTTGAACAGATCGCTGAAAAATCCCAAGAGTTCGGGTAAAGCAGGGTTGATAGGATTAATTTTCCTTGTGATACACCAATGAAACCATTTGGACCAGTGGCTGTCGTACATTCTGTTGGCTGAGTCCCTTGATGCTTTTGAGGCGATGCGTTCGGTTTTTTTTTTTTTCATGAATTCCAGCCTTCTCGAGTTTGATGACAGTAGCCACCTGTGAAGGTTTAGGGTGGTCAGATTTGGGAGTTTTGAACCTTTCTGTTGTGATAGAAAATCGGGAAGAGGTGGAAGACTTCTTGGAGTGTCGACTAGCGTGGATAGAAGATGTGGAAATCAAGCTGCTGAGGGCCATAGAGGGACTACTAGGAGGAAGAGGCCTTTCTTCTGCTTTCTGCAATACCTGTGGGAGGAGTTTGAATGGTGGAAATAGGTATGCGTAAAGGTTGTGCCGTGGGAAGGGAGTTGCAGCACGTTTTTGCTGGTTGCGATGGCCGGAGCGAGAACGTGACTGGTTGTCTGTCCGAAAGGGTTTGGGTTTGTGTGCGCTGTTGTTTTCGTTCCGTGAAGGGGCTACCGATGTTGACGGTTTATTCCAGTCCTCGGATGGGATGCGATTGTTAGGTTGTTTACCGTTCCTGAATGGACGCAAGGAGCCCTGGTATTGTTTGAATGGCTTAGGCTTCCGTGAAATGTCCAAGTGAGGGGCGAGAGTGGGGATTAGGCCCCGGAAGAGTGTGTCGGGTTCGTGAATACGCTGACTTCTTAGGCGGTGTCTGGTCGAGTCGTTAAGATTATTCGTGGATTTGAGCGCCGATTCTCTGAGAAAACGGGTGTTGTTGAGGAGTTCCCTTGTCGTCCAGTTTAGAGAATGGTAGGTCGCAAAGCTGGCTTTTTGAAACAGTTGAGTGGTGAGGGACGACAGGTTCCCAATCACTTCTGGACTGGCGTCGGCTGAGAGCTTTTCGCTCAAGGCGTTGACTGCAGTGTTCAGTACGTCCGCTTGGGAGGCGGCACGTAAGCTCATCCGTAGGAACTTGTCATTGTTGTACAGGACGAAGGAAGGGACCTCAACCTGTTTGGGGATGGAGAGTGCAGTGCCGAAATCAAGTGTGACTTCACCGCCAAGAAATTCGCACTCCGCGCAAGTATCGAAGTTCAGTGGGTTGGCGGCGCCGAAAGAAGCTTTTTCCCCGGCCAGGGCGGAGGGGCTGGAGGCTCCTTGTCGAGAAGCAGTGGTTCACCTTTACCTAGGAGAGGGCCTTCGTTACGGAGTAGGCAGGTGAGAAGAGTCGTAGATTGGCCGAGGAGAGCCCAAGGTTTAGCGCCACGGTCCCGTAACGCAAAGCCAAAACCGGTGACAGTCCTCTGTTGATTACTGGGGTGTCTGCGGACTGCGACGGCTTGTACAGGAAGCAGTCCGGTACTGTCTCTTCCACCGTCTTGAGAGACGTAGCCAAAGGAATGGTTGGGTCGTCTGTGTTGTCGTCCGGAAAGTGGATAAGTTTGGGCGCCGGTGGCGTGGTCAAAGGACAGTTGACGACAGGCGGTGAAGGGACAACAGGTGGCGATGGGACGACAGGTGGTATAGGGTTGTAGGGATAGACAGATATTAAAATCGGTATCGGTATTTACAGATATTATCGGTATCGGATCTGTATCGGCATTTATTTACAGATATTTTGCCGATACGACCATCTTCCGTGCGCACTGGCTATTCTACCTAGCTTGAGATAAACCTTTCCTGTATAGCACCACTCGCATCGCATGACATCATCTAGACAGCGTCTCGGTGAATTTAACGCGTGCGTACTGTCGGATTTTTGCAATTAGGCCTTTCTGCAGTGTGGACTGGGTTTTTTTTATGGTCAGAGGTACAAATGAGTTTGACTTTTTTACCTGTTGACTTTTTAAAAAAATAGTTATCGGTATCGGTGTATCGGAATCTGTATCGGTATCTGTTTCTGATCGGAGTGAGGGGAAAATATCGGTATCGGATTGGATCGGTATTTTACTGTATCGGTCGATCCCTATAGGGTTGACGACAGGGCCTCAGCGGTAGAAAAAGCTGTTTACCACAAAACCGCAAGCGTTCTACCAGATGTCGGTGCATGCTACAAGCACCTCCCCGTCGTAGCATCCGCCGCTACAACCGTAAGGGGGGGAGGGGGGGGTTTGAGGCCCCGAAAAAGGGAAAAAAAATTCTGCTGGAGATTCTGACCACGATTTGAAACCCAGGGGAGGTGCTTTACCTGATTTGTCCACTGTTGAAACTGTGTGACTTAGTTCAGTCAGTTGAGTTGATGGTGCCAGTGATGAAGACAGGTGGTGACGAGCTCTTGACTTCTGGAGGATCAGTAAATCAAGTTTGTAGCAGCAAAGGTCAGGAGGAGTTCTGATTAAAGGAATTGAAGAATTGGGCTGATGATTCGAATGCAGAAGGAACAAGGAGTCTTTAGCACAGGCAAAGAGTGAGGCGAAGCTGTCCTGAAGTCTTTATTCCTGCCCTGAATCGAGTGGCGACGAAAGTAACAATTGTAAACAGATTGGGGCGTGGAATGAAGTAGAAATAAATAGACATAGAAGGCATAGCCTTTTGCACGTGATCTGCAGTCGGTGCAAGGGAGACGGCGTGGCTTCTAGTTGGAATAATGGCACACGTCCGGTACCACGGACTAGAACATGTCTGAATTGTCAGAAACAGAAGAAACAGTCCATTGGGAGTGCAGTGTCCTTTAATCCAGATCTGTGCTACCTCATAGTAAAGAGCTGGTAAAGGCCGCGAAACATTACGGTTTGATGTTGGAGCGATGCTTCGTGAAATTTGAAATTCAGAGGTGGTTCCTTCAGAATTTGATGTTGTGGGTGCTGGGGTAAGATGACGGAAGAACTCGAGGTTATGGCTCGTTGTGGGGCTTGTGGTACACCGGACCTGGTTGTGGACGATAACGGACGGTGATGGGACTTGAAGCACCGTGGCTCTCAAGAGACTAACCTCGGGTCCAGTTTAGTAGCACGAAGTCGGGGGGAGAAGGAGTAAGCCGGTCTACGGGACGACGAAAGTTGCCATTGATTCAATCTCCACCGGTAACGAGTGCTGGTTGGCATGGGGGAAGGCTGATTTTAGTTGACACCGAGACAAATCAAGCGATTAGCGAAGTTTAGCCATTTTTTTTCTCGAGTTTCTGGTTTTCGGCTACTGTCTTTTTCTAGGATTCGGCCATCTTGGTAAAATTGCCGGCAAGTTTTTGTAATGTAGGCATTCACAGCTGCTACGTTTTTGGTTAGTTGATGAACAAGTGGGTGGCAGATAAAGATTATTTTTCTTGATTTGAGAGAAAGGAACGTTCGGATCAGTGAAATCCAATAGGTTGTATTCAGAATCGGTTGAGTCTGAATGATTGTCCAAGCTGAAGGGGACTGGCAGAGTGGAAGGAGTCGGTGGTCACTGAGGACGACAACGGTTGAAAGTGGACAACGGAGTGGTTAATACTGGTGGCTTGTCGGAAGGCTTTGTGGTGACCATTGGTGTAGGGGTTTGGTGGAACCGGAGCAAGGCATTTGAAGAAGTAGTCGATGCTTGGAGCGAAGGAAGCTGCGTAGAGGTTCCCAAGTCAGGAGGAGCCGAAGTGGTTTTACCGAAGGTGGGGCTGAGGACGAGGGTGGTGAGTTGTTAGTTGACGAAAAGCAAGAATGAACCTGATGACAATGACGAATTCCCAGACTGTTTTGAGGAATTCGTGGGTTGAAGGACTGGATTAACTAGTGACCGAGTGGTAGTCCTTGAAGAAGAAGTTGAGCACTTCTTCTATCCGGGTGGTGAGCGGCCTTTCACAGATTTGGACTGTGGTGCTGGTGGATAGATGTATTTTCCCGGTGTGGGTGGAACAGTAGCGGTTAACACAGTTGTTGGAGAATTCTTTGCTGCAGCGTCGCGTGCTAGTTTTTCCTCTTGCTGCTTCATTCGTTTACCAGACTCAAGTTGTTTATGTTGAATGAGAATCCATTGGTCACGGTCACTTGTGATACAAACCGTGAATGGATGAAGAAAATTGCCACAGGTTTGATGAAACCGGCACGCTGAATGAGGATCATACCATTTCCTTTTGGCAACAATTGCTGGGCAGGTGAAAGTTGAAGGTTCCACGAATGTAGTGCGGGTTGCAGACGGATTGTTGGCAAGAGCGGCAAAACTGTGGTGGATGGTTCCACCTCGCAGTTTAGGGCCCATAATGTTGTTGAAAACACGGCGACAAAATGAGTGTGGATGCTGATCAGGAGGAGAGGGATTTCCCACGCTTGGGAGTTGCAGGATGGGAGGAAAGACCGTGCATTCGCAGTGGAGGTGAAAACGAAGAAGAGAAACGGATTGAAGTCCCGGAGCAAAAGGAGGAGTCCGGTAGAAGGAGACACAAGAATTCACCTCCGGAATGGCGTATGGAGCTCATGAAGAGAGAAAGGCTTGGCCAAACAGCGGAACGAGGACGATGTGGGCTTGAAATCGAAACTCAAAGCAGGACAGGAAAATGGCTTTAGTCAGATTTGCGAGGACTGACTCCTAAAGTGAGGAGAAAGGATGATCCATGACAAACTGAGGTGGAGAAGATTTTGTGAAGTGACGAGTGGGTATGGGCCTCTGGCGAAGGAAGAGGGGGATATTGGCTGAAACCTCAGAGCGAAGGACCGTTCTTGGCTGCAACCGTAGGTAAAGTGTGGAAGGACGAAGGATTCAAACGAAGGCCAAAGGAAAAACAAAACGTGGAAGGCGAAGGTCATTCAAGCAAAATGTGCAGAGGTGTCGAGAAGGTTGGAGAAAAGTCGATGGACGTGACAACCCAAAATGTAACGGGAGTAGGTCGACAGGGTGACGGGTCCGCCATATTCATTCGGAGTTCCACTGAACCAAGTCAAGATGCAGGAAGGAGAAGCCAGAGAATCGCACAAGTGCGAAGGATGCAGGATTGTAGTGAAATCCATTAACGTCTGATTTTGGCGTTGCAGTTCCGGAATCAGTGTGATGCAGATAACGAAAGTTTGTTCGTTGCATTGGCTTCCTTATGTTTCTGCATGAGAGAATGAGTCGAAAGATGGCCACAAGGAAGAGGCGATGCCGAAGGCGAAAGCAGAGGTGGAGGCGTTTAAAGGACAGACACCACTGCTCTTTGACGTAACAACTGGCGAAGGACTTCTAGGGATATAACAGAGCTCAATCGGATCGTGCTATGGTAGCGAAGGCTTGACCGAAGGATGGCGGAACTTGAGGACTCGAAGTGAAGACAGAAGAGAAAACGAAGGTTTTGGCGTTCCGGCTGCACTGGAGGGAAAAGATGAAGGCAAGATCCAAGTGGTGAAGGAGAATCAACAATGCGCAGTGGATTGTTGTAGAAAATTCTAGTGAGTCGATAAATGGCCCCAAGGCCAAAGGACGGATCAGACGGGCAAAGGTCTAAGTTGGATTCGTGTGTTGTGCCCGCACGGTCGAAGGAAGGAGTAGGATGAAGGATGAAACTTGAGGAGGTCGAAGGAGGATGAAGGTGGCGAGGGATGAGTCGGGAAAGACGAATGCGTGTTGCTTAAAGCGCATAATAGAGGAAAATGGATGGCAAACCAAAGCGTTTGTCGCCCAAATAGGAGGAACTGCACACGCGCGTGCGAAGTGGAATTATGCAGCTGGCCGGCTCTAAGCAACTAAAATCCCCTAGGGAAAGAAAGCATCCTGGAAAGGAATTCAAAAGTAATGGATATTTCGAACGGCATATAGAAAATGCAGATTCTATCAGAGAACTTGTTCTCGCAGGAGAATCAAAGTTCTATGAGTAGAATCCGACGAAACTGTATTACAAAATTGGGATCCCTTCCCTGGTGGTAGGGAATGGATTCCAATTTTGTAACACAATGAGAAGGATTCTGCGAGGTAGAAGTGCATTTTATTGCACAACTCCGAAATTAATGCTCTGGGGGTATCTAGTTTGGATTTTTTTTTTCTACTAATATTCAACTTTAATTGTACCAAGTACACATTTTCTAACAAAAAAACACACAAGAATAGCTTTTGAAGTACACATTTTCTAACAAAAAAAACACACAAAAATAGCTTTTGGACTTTAAAAAGGAAATCACTGCAACAAACTGGCAGTTTCTTCCGACAATAGGAATTTGGGATACTTTACAAAATGAGTTTTGATAAAAAGAGATGGTGCATTCATACAGTTTTGTGTGCCTTTCCTTCTCTTATCAATTTTTATACTTTTCTCCAGAAATAAAAAAATGCATGAAAACGTTAACAACTGTGATTTGGTGTGTTAGGCCTAACCAAGAATTTATAGGGTTGGGGAGGAGAATTTTTGACTGAGACCTCCTACTGAAACGTCTTGGATACAGTCGTATTAGTTCAGTCTTAGTTTATAGAGGGCGCCATGTGTTTTATGTGGGTATTTCTACTCAGTTTTTAGCCTAAAATTAAACTAAACTAAACGAAACTAGCTTGATTTTGATTATTATTTAGCCTAGCTTAGTTGTAATTTAGTTTACTTTAGATTTGGGCTGAAAAATGAGCAAAAATTATCAGATGGAACACGTGGCGCCCTCTGAAAACTCGGACTGAACTAATGGGGACCGATCTAACGTGTTTCAATAGGGACTTTTAGAGTTACAAATTCTCCTCCCAAACCCTATAAATTCTTGGCCTAACTGATGTGTTATGTCAAAACGTCATTTTGGAGAACTTAGATTTGTGGAGTAGAGGCGACAATTTTTTTTTTAAAGTTAAGCATCTATTAAAAGTTCAGTTCGGCAGAAATGTGTGCTAGGCCGGACCTCTCGAGTTTCTGTAGGTCTGGGTTCGTAGCAGTCTTGTCTTTAACGCCATTACTTATTTTTTTGTGGGAGCATTTCTATACGCCTTGGGCGTTTCTCTAGTTTTCTACCCTTTCCCATGCTTTCAACTCCCTTTTACTTTCATGGGGATAGAAGTTCTAATTCATACCACTGCTATCTTTGATTAAAGAACTGAGCGTCAATTACTTGATTGTGGCGTCGTCTATAAGGAGCGATAGCTTACCGACAATGTCCTCTAAAGTCTTCGGCCTTAACATGTAAATATTATCGTACTACTGCATTGTCGTTTCCTACTTTGTTGTAAACATCTACCATTGTTCTCCTAGACACATATTACACGTATCACAATTATTACTTCTTTGACATCGATTATGTAAGTGGACTGCCTATTTACTGCTGAACGCAGTCTTTTGTGTTGTTACCCAATTGCGTAATTACGTCATCACCTCGTTATTACGTTTCTTTCTCCTTACTCTTCCATATCCCTTCGCTTTTTTCCTCCTCCTTTCACCTTTCAGCCTTAGAACGTATACTGTAGTGTGGAGAAAGTTAAGCTTCGATGCCACATTGGTTTTATGTCGACATTATGCCCAAATTTGACCAACATCATTCTACCTACGAAGCTGATCATGAATGCCAAGGGTAATTATGTATGTCCTAACACTAATTAAGGCAGCATTTTACAGGTAAGGCCACTTAAAAAAAGAAAGCTGGTTCTCGTGCATTTTTCTCATGAAATCCGTGCGGGAGGCCAGAATTTTCTTTTTTTTTCTTTTTCCGTACATTGTGGGGAATTATTTTTTATTTTAGGTAAAATAAAGAACACTGCCTCGTAATTCTGCTTACCATTTGTCCATAAAATTATTTAACGACAAGAATGGTAGTTTTATATTTTCATTTTTCACTAAGCACCATTTTTTATCTACAACTGCTATTTTTGCCGTGTCGTTTCTTTTTTATCTCCCATCAAAAAATCGGTGCAGAAGGGCCTGAGAACCAACTTTTCTTTTTTTTTTAATGGCCTAATACGTAAGAGATACCACGTGAAAATTGGAGCTTGTTGTAACTAGAAAGACTCCCGTTTACTACGGTACATCAGAAGAATGGGGAAGATGGAGGGATAAAGTAGGAATAAAATATTTTGTGCTTTCTATTTCATGTACCATCCCTCACGTAGCTAAAACACAGTCTGTCTGCTCCATGTGTCCACAAGTTTCAACGTTTTTTGCGGTCCGGTACACCATCGTCTTTACAACACTGAGGCCTGAATGAATCGGAATGCTCTACACCATACGTGATTTTCCACCACAGCCCTTTCTACTTAGTAATCCTCCAGCCCTTGTGAGCGGAGATGGAAACTAAGATTAAATACCGTAGTGTACCAATGCACAAATTTTATACGTCGGGACTTATAAGCCCAACAGTTTTGTGGCATTTACTGCAACGGCCCATGGGAGTTCAATATGCAATTTACAGTAACTGAAGTTCAATATGCCATTTATGGTAACTGGAGTTCAATACACCCTTTACGGTAACTGGAATTTAATAAGCACTTTACGGTAACTGGAGTTCAATACGCAATTTACGGTAACAGGTATAGCGGTGCCCAGAAACATTTTCTAAAAACTTTTCATCGCCTCGAATTTTGTTACAAAGAGCATTAACTTGCATGAAAAATGTTTACCTCCTGAAGGGGGAAGGCCGACATGTGTGTTTTTAAGATAGCCATCCGCTGGTTGTTCATCTGCAAATAAATAGCAATTGATGCGGCGAAGAAGAGGACGGTCGTCTGGTAAAAGTAACCATTGGTGCAGCCTCCGCCGTGCCACCTCTGTAGGGTATAAAAATATAAAAATTAATAAAGCTTCTATGTAAAAAATAAATAATAATGCCCAATTTTATTATCTTGTAACTACAGAAATATTAACTAGGAGTGTGGGAGTAGAAGAGTCGGTATTGAGCAGAGTTCGAGTATTTGGGGAACATTTTCCAAGTTTCACTTTAAGTAATTTTCTTCAGATAATGACTAAGGCTATACCAAGCAACAATTTTTCAGCCAAACCGAACAAATCTTCAATGCGTCGAACACATCAAACCCGAAAAAAAATACCAAACCAATCAACCTTTAAAAATAATTCTGTTCACAAGGATACATCAAAATAAAAGTTTCTTTACAAATCAATCAAATACAGTACAAGTATTTTCATAGGGACTCGTAAGTGCGCAGATGTGGAAACTGTTTAAACCTAAAGAAATCGTCTCTACTTTTACACTTTCCCTCATAACTCCAGAATGGTTAGAGCTAGGAATTTGTTGTTTGGACGGACAGAAAGCTGGCGAAAAAAACCTTCAAAATGGTGTATTTAAATATCAAAATCCGTCAATTAGAAGTGGAAGTAGGTTCGGTTTGGTGTTTTGCTTTTGAAAGGCCGAACACCGAACAGAACACCCTCTGTTCGACAGTGTTCAGTTTGGTTTGTTCGGTTCAGCCTTATACGGTATGCTGCTTAACCCTTTGAGAGCTGCGTTTTTTTTATATCTCCAAAAAAGTAG
>JAHWFP010177308.1:105643-124498 GCA_023313725.1 Lithobius niger
CGTGAGGCACACGCCTCTACCAACTCGGCCACGGCCGTCTCTAGAGTTGGCTTGTTAAGGGAACCTAGGATTGTTGTCATTCCTGCATTGTTGGCCATCTCGCGCGTAGTAAGGACTCTGTTTGTCAAGCCATCAGAAAAATCAGAATCAACTGGGTAACATTTTCATTCATCTATTACCTTGTCTGTTTCAAGTGGCCGCAAGGGTTGCCCCATCATTGTAAGTATCCGCTGAAGTGCTTGCTGCAAAGATTTTGCCTTCTTCGCAACCCATGAAGGCACTAAGGATTTTTTTTAACTGGATTCTTTAAAATCAATATTTTTGCCAGTTTCTTGTACGCTACCGTGAAGAAGTTGCACGTACAGTATTTGTACGTTACATGCAGTCAAATGGTCCAAGACGCACCTATTTTTTGAAAGTGGTGTCTTTTCTGTTTCGGAACCAATTTCTATTTTTCGTTTGGCAAGAGATTCTTTTCTTCGCTTACATTTATTGCCGGGAGAGAACTGCCTGTGACAGTGTAATACAAGATAATTTAGTTTGTATATAAAGTATGTGCACCAAAGTAACTTAATTCTTTCTGTAACAGCGTCATCAGAAAATTACTGAAGAATTCACAGCAGATACCAGAAACTGAATTATCGGAAAAGAAGAAGAAACCTGGAACACTAATAATTCTCTTGTAACAATCTGATTGGGTTGGATTTGTTAGTTCAGATTGTATTCTGGCCTGCATCTGTACTGAACTTTACAAAATTCAGCATGCGATACTCTTTAAACTTTTTTAACGTAGGAAAAGTAGGACATTTCTTAAAAAGAAGGAAAAAAGTAGGACTTCACCAAAAAAGTAGGAAAAGTAGGACAAGTGGAAGGCCTGCGAACGAGAATAGCGGCTCTTCGGCTATCTGACTGGACAAGCCTAATCAGTAATCATGTGATGCGAGCGTCACGGTTAACAGCCGTGGCGCGTGGTACAGTATATTGGAATGTCAAAATAGGTCAAAATTTGGCCAAGTTACCAAATTTAGAGTTTTTCGAGTAACGAGCCGAGTTACAGCACGAACTGAGTACCTGACTAGGTTTGAATGTCGCACATCGTTAACTATAGCAGAACTGAAATAAAGTTGGTTGAGAAT
Source organism: Lithobius niger (assembly GCA_023313725.1). Taxonomy (NCBI): domain Eukaryota; kingdom Metazoa; phylum Arthropoda; class Chilopoda; order Lithobiomorpha; family Lithobiidae; genus Lithobius; species Lithobius niger. The sequence goes on from JAHWFP010177308.1 coordinate 106,780, forward strand.
TTTGCAAGTCTCGAGAATTTAATTGCTGCAGCACGAGCATTAACGTTACAAAGGATTTGAACCTGGACCATTTGACACTAGAAAAATTCTAGCCAATAAGCAAGTCGTGCTCAACTATGCTCGTGGGTCAGTATCCATACTCGCTAATTCGATTCCAGCCAAAATACTGTAATTTGGCAAATTTTACCGAATATGACATTCTAACCTTCAAAATTCATTGTGATTAGTGTTTGGTATTTTCCACACGGTCAAAATAGGTAACAGGTTGCTTTACCCAAAAATTTTCATGAATTCAGCGATTAGTATCCGCAGACGGACTTCTCCATTTCTGTCTCCACAGCTTCGCGAGTTGGCAGTTTAAATGTCTTTCTCTCTCTGTCTCTCTCTTTCACTGCTGATGAGCCCTCAGATAGATAATGGCAGCTCACATTCGTGCACGAGTCAAAGCTGCATCCGGACACAAGTCGAATGCGTTTGAAGCACCTGCACAAAAAAAAATCTTCATTCTCAAACTCCATGTTCGACCCCTACCCCCTTTTTTTTTTCTTTAAATAACTGGTAAGTGAACAGCACGACAGTAGTGGCCAGCTAAGGCCGTCAGACGCATGAAGTACTCTCAGCCAACACAGCTATCTCAGTGGGCTTCCGTTGGCTGAGTCGAAAACAGAATAGCGGCTCCATCTGTCGGCGATAATTTCGGTTTTTCCGCGCGAAACAATGGCGGTATCCCAATACATGTTTTGGTGATGCAGTAATTAAATTGTTGTATCGGACGTACGAACGTATTATTAGCGCAATTCTTGAGTTTACTCATTGTGTAAGTGAGCCAAAAGTAAAACATGCATGTTAACATGGATGTAATTGCTCTTTAAAATGGGAAAACCAATTTTACATGTGGACCAACACTAACAATTGAATAAAGCATCAATAAGCTTACCAAACAAATTAGAAGAACTTACAATATTCACCAGATACGTACCATATTTCCCCTAATGTAAGACGACTCGAATATAAGATGAGTAGTATTTTTGGGCTAGCATATCCCAAAGAAATAAATGGCTGCGATTATAAGAAGGGTGATAGTAAGGTTTTTAACTTTTCATAGGGCTTGGTATTACATTTATTAGTTGGTACAGTCCCGCTAATTTTCGAGAGTAACCCTACAGTCTTCATCAGGCCTTCCAAAAAAGGTCATTTAGGTCTCTGGTTACATTCGTGCTTGCTGCCTGGATGCAATCAAAGACCTAAATTGACCTTTGGAGGGCCTGATGAAGAAGATATTAAGGGTACTGTTGAAAATGAACAAGACTGTATTAGTGTCTTTTTTGAGAAATTGAGCGATTATGGAGGAAATAAGCCATTTGGCTATTGATAGTGAATTTCATAGTACAGGTACTTCCGTTAACAATGTATTTAGTTTGTATACTAGAAAATTTACCTGGTGGGCCTACTGGATTTGAAGCCCAAAATTGTAAGTACATCCTTTATTCGAGTTACTGCACCCAGTTTCTAAATATATTTAGTTTTTTCTAAATAATTAAAAAACTAATTGAGTAAATGGCTTGAGATTAGCATGATTGGGTAGCGCTCGTAAAAACTATTCGAGTGGTGTACTCAAACATCAAAATCGGCCAAAATTTGTCCGAGTTATGGGTTTGCACGCGAGTATAAGACGATACTGCTGTTTTAATGGTGTAAATTTGGAAAAAAAAGTACCGTCTTATATACGGAGAAATACGGTACTCAAACTCGACTCCGTACATGACTCTTCTACTGCTAAACTAGCCTTGCCTCGGCTAAACTCGAATTAAAATTGGTCCGCTAGCATATCACTAATTATTGAACATCCCTAGTCAAAGGCTATTTCAATAATTTACTCATGTGCAAAAAATATGCAAAAAGTAGAATTGCCTAACATTTACTCTTTCAGAAAATCCCATCAAAGTCGTCTAGTGGTATTTCAGTTTTTTTAATGCTCACTCACCTAAATCTGTTTCAGAAACACCTTTAGGATACACAAGACTAACAAAATGGTCGCAGTCCAATGGCTTAAAATGGAAGACCTGAACACTTGGTAAAACCCCATTCTGAAACAAAACAATGCTGACAATTGATGTTCATCCATGAATACAATAGTGTGAACAGACACTTTTACTGTAAATCGCCTATCACATGTCCACAGGCTGTTAAAATTAAAAACACTGTAATTCAATTATTAGTTTTGAGAGAAATGATTCTTCAGGAAGAAGTCAGTGCTACTCAAGACGGAAACGCATTCTGTTTATTCGTCAGTTGTCGGGTCCGGGTTTACCTATTACAGGTTGCCCACGTATCACTCATTGACTCAACATATTCGTCATCACCAAACGCAGTCAAAAGGACATCTTAGGCATCAGTGACAGATGCACTGTCTCACCGTAACAATAGCGAGTAAGTAGTTACACATAACAATAAACATAAACAATAATACGTTAACTCACAATATGCCGCATATGCTACCATGCTTACATTGCCCTCCTATAACGTATAAGAGTTCAGTTTATAAAACCATTCGCTTAGACCACAACATAATTATTGCACGATTCAATCATGCGATACATTATAAAAAAAAAAAAGGAAATTTCCGCATAGGGTAAATAACCTAGAGTGGGCAAAATTAAAAGTAATAAGAAAATTTTGAAGGTAGGTACCGAAACGTTATGGACGGCAGCTAATCACACTTGAGTAACCAACAAAAGCCAAAACACAGACAACATTCAGGGAGTCTAAATACATGGAGAAATAATCGTGCATTATTTCACTAAGTCGATTCCCAGTAACATTTTTGGTCAGTGGGTCAGCTGGCATCTCGTAACCAGGACAAAAGGTCAAAGGTTCTTGTCAACTTCATCTCTCAAATAGTTGACCTTTCGAGAATAATGACGTGAGTGCGAGCTTCCACCATTTGTTACAAGATCAATAGCGGATCGTGAGTTCGTATACAGAGGTATAGGATAACTTAACTTCACAGGACACAATTCACTCAGGAGTCCACGAAAAGACATGAGTTCTTTCGCTACGACAGACAAAGCATTTGTTTCAGCTTCACAGCTCGAGTGTGCGACGAGGGCTTATGTTTTACTACCCCAGATGATAGGAGCACTTCCAAGGCTCACAAGGTATCCTGAAACACCCTTACTTCCGGTCACCGAGTCCCAAGGCGCATAAGAACAGGCACAGAGACTCGTAATATCCTTAAGATGATAATGTATCTTCTTATTGATGCTACTTTTCAGGTATCTCCAGATACGCTTTACAGCTACTAAGTGTGGAAGCTTAGGAGCTGATGAACATCTCGCGAGTTGCACAACATTGAATAAGATGTCTGGCCTGGTCTAAAGAGCAAGGAACGTCAATGACCCAAGCATCTCAAGATAGATGGTCTTATCTGTGAGTGTCGACGTTGGATAGTCATCTAAGGGTTTAAGAGTTGCCGAGACTGTCTTTACCAGGTTTACTTCAGAAAACCCGAAGTATTCAAGCTTGGAACGGATATAAGCAGAATTAGACAAGGTAAGATAATCAGAAGTTGGCTCGATTTCATATCCAATATACTTTTGACCATGGACTTCAACAATCACCAAATGAAGTCGTAAAGCAGCAAGGAAAGTTTGATAAATTTCTACAGTGCGAGCACTAACGAGTTTATCGTCAACGAAAACACAATGTATCAAATCTAAAACACCGGAACTTTGGTAAAATAAGCATGGGTCGTAATCTGATCTAGTCAAACCTTGTTTCCGTAGTATGTCGCTAAGGCATTGATACCAATTTCTGCCGGATTCTGAGAGCCCATAGAGTAATTAGTCCAGGAGGCAGACCAATTCTTCCCCTCCTCCCTCGGTGGTGATGTATCCTGGAAGCTGCGCTAGGTATACGGTCCTAGAGATTCGGCCAAAAACATAAGCGGTGAATGTATCGAGAAAGAAGAGGTGGTGATTAAGGTATTGAGTGAGGGCAAGTACCAGACGTACGGAGGAACTGCGTACCATTGAGGAGTATGCAGTCAAGTAGTCAAGTTTTGGTTTTTCGGCCCAAGCAGCGGCGACAAGTCGAGCCTTTAATTTACGCAATGAGCCATCAGGGTTGAGTTTACGGGAGTAAACCGACTGGGATTTAATGATTTTGGAATTAGGTGGGCGAGGAACTAATGTCCAGACTTGATGGGATGCTAAGGAATCAAGTTCGGAATGCATGGCGGTGTCCCATCCGGATGCTTCAGAGTGATTCCAGCGATGACACCAGGCGCACTGCTCTTGTGTTAGTCGTTGCTGCTGGGGCCGATGATCAAGTGGCATGGGCTTGCGTTTGGATTCCCAAATGGTAGAAGTGGTCTCTGGTTGTAAACATCGCTGACTGTCGCTGTTTATGTCGGGTGTTTGTGAATAAAAATTCGGGTCGCTGTTCATACGTGTTGATGCATTGGAATTATATAGCATGCGGTATCCTACATCTAATAGGCATCTCTCCATCAGGGTAAAGGTTAAAGCTGGAGTACCGCAAAGTGTCTCCATAACTGATTGCCATTTGAGGCGGCGGATTCCACGTAAGATGTAGTGTATAATATCTCCATCAGCTATCACTCTCCCTGAGTTACGGCAGGCAGGTGCTATTGTTTTGGTGCGAATAAGGAAGGCTTTCATCTTTTCTTCAGGTTTCATCGTTAAATTATGAAACTGATCTAGACATTGTAGCTGTAATTCAACATGTTGCGGGGCGTAACGTGCTGTCAAATCGTCCCAGATGGTTTTGCCACTGTAGTGTCGATGTGGTTTAAGAGCTCTCCATCGTTAATAGGAGTTCTCCATCGTTAATAAGAGTTCTCCATCGTTGTCATATCTCGGAAACCGTAATTCCTAGAAACAAAAGGTTTGCGGCATTGCGTACAGAATTACAAGGGCTGTCCAACCAAGTATGCAATGCTATTGCTAGCCACTTTAGCTGCTTGGAGAGTTAGTTTAATGTACAGTTCCGGTAAAAAAAAAATGCCTTCGTTATACAGAAGAAGTTGCAGGATTAATGTATGTGACACTGACCGAAATGTTGATATCTCGAAAACTACTGGACAGAATTGAATGAAACAAAAACTGGGTTGCTTATTATGATATCAGCTTCATTTCTATACATTATTACACGTAATGGTAAGTAGCCAAATATAATTGGCCGAGCGAGCAACACGTGTTGATAACTAATAATATATCTCATAAATTACTGGATAGAGTTGAATAAAACAAAAACTAGTTTAATTATTACAATATATACTATATTTCTATACGTATGACATGCAATATTCAGCAGAAAAATATAATTTGCAATTCAGACTTTGTTTCATGAAAATCATTCCACTGGTTTTCGAGATATCATCAGATATCATTAAATTTTCCTCGCTCGGCCAATTATTTTCAGTCAATTAACGTAGTATTTAATAAGGGTAGAACTATAGTAGACAATCTAATAAGCAGTTCAGTCTTTGTTTCATGAAAATCCTTCCACAAGTTTTCGAGATAACTGAATTTGTCCATGGTTGTTATTAGGACCCTCGATATAACGAAAAAGGGCGATTTTTTTTACCGGAACTGTACACAATATTTAAGCATTAAGGAGCAGCACAACTGCTTAATTGTTTTTACATGGTCAGGAAGCAATGGAATGGCAAGTGCATTTTTATGTCTACTGGCCAAAGTGCCACACAATTCACGTTCATTAAAGGTTGCACTGTAGGCCTAGAGCTAAGGTTTTTTTTTAATTAACAAAATTAAGATGGTTCTTCCAGCCTCAAAATTTGTTTTATCGAGATAATTTTAAAAATATTATCGGGATAAAACATTTTCGTATCGTGCCATCCCTACCTACAACTACAGCATTAACAACTGCTCGGCTGGGAAATCTGAAACTGACTAGCAATCCGTCTATTGAAATGGCAGTAACACGCCCCACACAGTCACCCCAAAGACTGGATGACGACAGAAAATAATGGGAACTGAATATTTAGCCTATAGTTCTTAAGTCTGAGTCATCCAGAGTGTTACAGACACAAGTGGTAGGTCGGCAAGCCAATGGGAGTCTTTCGCTGAACAAAGACATGCCAGAAAGGAACAATGTCAGAAGCTCCGAATTTCTTTTACAGACTTCCTAACCTGTAACAGATCCAGGATGAAATTTTACGTCATACAGTTTTAAATCAGCTAGAAGTTCAGAACACCCTATGTTGATAGCAGATCACACAAGATTTTAGAGGGGATTGGGGAAGAGACAACCTCTAGCAGCTTAAGTTCCTGAAGGAGGTCCATTTTAAGGTAGCTAGTGTTTTTTTGCCTCTTACAAAAGCAGCCATTCACAAAATTTTTTCCTCGAGCAGACAAGATAAATATGAAAATTAAAATCCTCTTCAAACTAGTAGAATCTGGTTGCATCGCTAGATATTTTGTCTTTATTACAGTGGGTTTCCTCAGGAGGTGTTTTGAAAGTAATCATGAATGTATGAATGATGATTTTTTTTTTCATCCATTCTTCATTATTTTCAAACCACCTGCTGAGGAAGTAAATATCGAGGAATCCAACCGGATTCCTTTAATGGGTGAATTTAAATTTTCATATTTAAACTCGCCCATTAAAGGAATCCGGTTGCATTCCTCGATATTTACTTCCTCAGCCGGTGGTTTAAAAATAATGATGAATGGATGAAAAAAAAATCATCATTCATACATTCATGATTACTTTCAAAACACCTTCTGAGGAAACCCACTGTACAAAGACAAAATATCTAGCGATGCAACGAGATTCTACTAGTTTGAAGAGTAGTTAGTGGCTCAATCAGCTACATGCATTTTGTGGAGGAGACAATGATCATGTTTACGTTCCCCGTAGAGTAGTGGCAAGGTGGCCTGATGGTTAGCATGTGAATGTCTCGTGTGCCAGATGCTACGGGGTATGAGTAGAAGGCAGTCCAAGTCCTCACCCAAATAACCAGACTCGTTAGGGTTGAAGTAGGTTTATTCAGGTCCACGCGGGCAGTACAGTGTTCAGTAGCTCAGGAGGCTTAGAAGGCTTCACCACCCTGTAGTGTAGAGGAGAGGAGAGAAGTGTTGCTGGATTGGAGCCCAGAGGTGAACTGACCAGCTGAGGCCAGGGGGGGGTTGATTAAGTAGAAGTTCATAGTACCAGGATATAACACAAGGTGTCCCCACAGCACTTCACCCTCTCACCCTCACTACCAGGGCTCCACCTACATACAGGTGTAATGTACAGACTACCATACAACCATAGTTATGACATCTGGATATGATCATATGAACCATACATAGCTCTGCCCAATTACATAATAAGGGTGCACTAGCAGTACTTAGCATATAACATGAGCACACTAAGCATCTTAGGGTGTGACTAAAATCGTAGGGTTACTCTACAATAGCTTAAGAGAGAACTAGGCTCAATATCACTGGCAACAGGGGTCCTAATATACCAAATTATGGTATGATAATTAATGCCGTACCACTGAGGTCCTGGGATCGAGTCCAGCCTCAGCCACCCCTGCCAATTTCAGGAAGGGAAGTGCCTTGTGATGTCTTGTGCTCATGTCGATTGTGAGATGTGAAAGAACCTAGGAATTTCCGAAGGGCTTTACCTAGCAAAATTGCCCCTCTCTCCTTCTGATGTCATGGCTACGACTGGGAGCGCCTCAAAAAACTAAGCTCCCACATACACAAATAGTTTTATATTCTGTACCTCCCCCCTTCCCCCACCCTCAAATGGAGAAGCCATTACAACAACTTCTTACCTTACGATGGGTGTTCATCAATGGAAAATCGTAAGAACCTGCAGTGGCTCCCTCTCTAGGGCTAGTAATGGACTGTTCCTCTGCTTACTTTCACCTGCAGTAAGGCCTCTCCCCTCTTTGCAGCAATTTTAAAAAGGAAGCAAAATTTGGTCTTTCCAACATCATTTAAAAACAGTTGTACTGTATGTGAATGATGGCATAATCCCCTAATTTTCTGTGATGACCGGCCAGAAATAAGGTTAGAAAATGGCTCAAGATTTATTTACAGCCAAATTTTTGCCAAATTAATTGCGTATACCATGGCCATTTCATACGTGATTTACAATTTAATCAGGCTGATTTAATTAAGCAGACTTCAACTTGTAGCCTTTCACCTTTGTTAAGTATTATCAGGAGCCTATAGAAAACAACAGGAGCATGTGTCCATAACTTCCACTACACTGCTAAGTCAGGAGCGTCTATGGTGTACGAATTTGTTAGCAGAGGTCGCCACCCGCATGAGATTGTTAGAGGTGCGCGTCGCGTTCTCACGGATAATTTTCGGTCCTTTGTTTTAAACAGTAAGTGTTTAACATGGAAACAATGTCAAAATAATAATAAAAAAAAAACTTAAACAGAATCTGTTGTTCGTAAGCTGCTCTAGCCAACAATAAAATAAGAGCATTGCTTTCGCGGCACACAACTTCGCATGCTATGTTTCAGTTTCGATTTTAGACAACTTGACGCAGGCACAGTATACCTGCTCCTTCTGGCGTTAGTACAGCATACTAAATTACGCACTCCTAACACGGACTAGTCACATACGCTCCTGTCGTTTCTATAGGCTCCTTGTATTATTATGGTTCCCCTCCCCCTCCCCTCTGGATCTGCAACTGTATGCAACGAACGACAGAAAAAAAGCATCGATACCAACCAGACATTTACCTTAATGTGAAGAGACATACACCTCTTGATGGACGAAATCTGGCGTGTGATGCCATGGACAAAGAGTTGGTGTAATTTTCCAATGGGTGAAGTTTTGGGAACCATGGCAATAATATCAACCGGAACATTTAGAGTAACATTTTGAAATTCCCCTAATGAAACACAAATAAAGACAAAAATTATTATCAGAGCCAGATCTGCCTTTATTGTACACAAAATGCTTCTATAACGGAACAAACATTAATGAATACTTACAAATGAAAATACAACACTTATAATCAGTTGCTTACACAACAATTTTTCCCCACTTGATAACATCCTTGTGAGCAAAACCATTACAGCTAAATTTTTTCCCGTTGGGGGACTCGGTTACTTTTACAGAAATGTTTCCTTGTGAATGCCTACAGTGGCGTACGCAGAAATTTTTTTTGGGAGGGGCACAGTGCTTGAAGGGGCGCCTTGTGGCACTAAATATTATTAATAACCAGTCAGGGGGTGCGGGAGCTCTGAAAATTTGCATATTTTTAGAGCATTTTTCGGTCCATTTTCAGTAACTTTTTTTTTGGGGGGGGGGCGGGGGCACAGTGGAACAACTTTTTGGCATCTTCAGCAGCATGTTTTTTTTTAGAATTCTGAGATTATAAATTTTGGGGCTGCATGGCAATTTTAAATACTTATGACATTTATTATCATACGAAAAATCACGACGGACAAGTTTGGCCTGTGACATGGGGGCGCCTGACTTTCCTTGGGGGGGGGGGGGGGGCTCGTGCCCCTTGTGCCCCCCTTTGCGTACGCCGCTGAATGCCTAACATTGTTCTGATAGGCACAATGATTTACCACGTCAGTTATAGTATTTCCAAGGTGTTATTTTACACAGAGAACTTTTAAGTAAGGCTATGCAGATACCAATACTGGTACCGGGACTGGCTACAGGTACCACTGGTACCGGTATCGGAGCGGCACCGTGTAAACAAGTACCAGAAAAGGTACCGGAATCGGCTTGTTTTTTCCAGAATCTGCATTTTTGTACGTTAATACTACGGCATATTGTTCCCAACACTTCTAAAAATTAGCCTTCAACTAAGTCAGTAATGGATTAGGCCTATAACTATAAAATGTTTACTTCACAAAGATGTTTACACGATCTCGTTGAGCAACAAAGTGTTTAGCGAACAATTCCTTTGTAAAAGTGTTACGTATGTTACACCATTAAATTATTAACGTATCAACACGGTGTTGACTATTTAGTTATCGTTTGACATCGGCATTGGCACCAGCATGGTATCGGCATCAGCACATGACCAAAAGTAACGATACTGGCATCGGAATCGGGTAAACGGGTAGTTTAAAAAAAACTACCTTTTTTGTTGCACCGTCAGGTTTGTTTGCATAAAAAAAAGTGTTGCCCGTTCATGACCTTTGGCCATTTTGGAATGCACACAAAAATTTAGGCTTAGATCAGCTTGCACTACAACCTGACTAAAAACACTGAAAACTGGAAAGTGGGATTACTGCAAAAACTTTAGACTTTCCTTAATTTGTCACACAGTCCTTCCCTCACAAAAATATTAGGTCTCCAGTAGGTCTCCGTGTGGTCGTTTTCTAGTCTCTAGGTCGCAACGAGGTCGTTTTCTAGTCCCAGTAGGTCCACAGAAATTCAACATGCTGTCGTTTGGTCACAGTGAGGTCACTTTAAGGTCTCCGTTGGGGACCTTGTTATTATTAAGTCGTTTGTGGTCGCTAGGAGGTCGCAATAAGGTCTAATTTGGAGACCTCACACAAGCAACAGCAGAGATTAAGGTCTCCAGGAGGACGCCAAGAGGTCTTCTATTGCGACCTCAAATTGTAGTCACTGAGAGGTCTCCATTAAGGTCGCAGTTGGAGCCCTGCCATGACACAGCTTAGAACCTGAGGCCTCCAGGAGGTCTCCTATTGCGACCTCAACTTGTAGTCACCAAAAGGTCCCAAAAAGGTCGCATTTGGAGGACCTGCACGAACAAGCTCAGAACCTGAGGTCTCAGCAGGTCTCCAGGCGGTCTCCTATTGCGACCTCCACTTGTAGTCACCAGGTCTCAGTAAGGTCACATTTGGAGACCTGCACAAGCACAAATTAGAACCTGAGGTCTCCAGTAGGTATCAAGAAGGCCTTCTATTGCGACCTCAATTCTTGCATTTGGAAACCTGCTCAATTTTTTAAAGTCCAAAACTATTTCTCAAGTTTAAAAAAAATGCAAATGGGGACTTTTTGGGTCCAAAATTCAATTTTGATTCCGAAAAATGGATCATCTTTTTCGAAATTTTTAAAAACCTTTCAAAAAAATTTCAGCTTTGATTTTGGGCAGCCAAGATGCAGTAGGCTGTTTACTACAGTGCATGGCGTTTTGTGGACCACCCTCCTCAACCCAATTGTGACCCTGGTAGGAACGAACCTTTAAACAGTATTAAGTAAATTTACCAAAAACAAATCTAGTTTAGGACTATGGGTGAATTCAAGAACTAAAAAAAGAGAAAAAAGTTCTTAAAAAGAAAATTAATTATAGTGCCTCGTAAAACTAGATCTTTCAGAATAATTAGTGAACAAAAAAACATAGATCTAAGACAAGGGTACAACCAGGAACAAATGAACATGAACATGAACATGAACAATGAACATGAACATGGGCTCGTTTTATTGGCTCCTGGTACAACCGCATTGGGCACATTCTCCTCCCCCCCCCCTTAAAACTCCATGCTCCATTTTTTTATAACCCTAGATGCCTTTTTACCTGCCAAAGCAACGATGGTTAACAAAACGGTAAAAAAAATGCCTCTTTTTCAACCCCAGATGCCTTTTCCCCTAGCAATTTAAAAAAAAAACTGGTCTCACAATTATTATTTTTGTTGGGGGGCAGCACGCAGAATGTATAGCTACAAAAGAACTCTAAAATTAAAAGAAATCAACATTTTTTTTCCAATTCCCCCTTTCTTTCCAAATGTGTGTTTCCTCTCTCTTTCTCCCCACCCCCCTCAATGCCCATGCTAATAGAAACAATTCACAATTAAAGAACTATACTTAGATATTTTGTAATTAATACAGGTTTTTTTTAATTGGTTTCGTTCTTTTTTACTTTGCTATAGCTTTCTTTCATTTTGGTATCGTTGTGTTTCGAATTGCTTTAGTTTCTTTGCATTTTGCTTTCGTTTCTTTTCGTTTTGCTTTAGTTGCGAGATAATTTTACCAATCTGATAGTTGAAGCAAATTAAACGGAGAATACTAAATGTAATTTACAGTAAATAAATTAAGATATAGGTTTAAAAACGTATTAAATTATTGATTTACTGTATACAGTAATATCAGTAATATCCATAAATGGATACTGCTAATATTAAGTTGAACGACATATTTAAAAAGCAATGTGATGTGGTGAGAATCATCAGTGGATTTTCTGTAGGTAGTTTAGTTTAGTGTAATACCGGGGAAACAGCAAAGCCAGAGACTTGTAGCTGAAGAGAAAAAGGAACAGGGAAAGGGGGGGGGGGGGGGGCAGGAGGATTACAGGTAGTGCATATGTTTGTCGAGGGCTGCCTTAAATTTGTCTGTGGTGGTTGCCAAACACACCTCATCAGGGAGAGCGTTCCATTCGTTGATAACACGCACAGAAAAGAAGTTCTTTCTCACTTCGAGTCTTGCATGGGGCTTCTGGATCTTCAGGGAGTTCCCCTAAAGATTTGTAGTAGTAGCGGGCCTAAAGATTTGATGTTGTATTGTCCTTTCATAATCTTGAAGCACTCGATAAGTCGTCCCCTCTCTCTCCTCTGTTCAAGAGTAGGAAGCTTGGCTACCTTAAGTCTACCTTCATACGTGAGCCTGTTTTTCATAAGCAGGAGAGGATAACCTCTGAGCCCCTTCCAACAGGTTGATGTCCTTCTTCAGCCACGGGTCCCAGGCCACACCAGAAAACTCAATAAGAGGTCTGATAAGGGTCTTGTGAACGTGGGAAAACTCATTTGGATTAAGCTTTGGAAGATGCCGAGAAAGAAACCTAGCCATTCTTTCAGCTCTTGCAGCAGCAGCAGCGCACTGTCGGCTGACTGAAAGGTTGTCCTCAATAATAACACCAAGGTCTCGGACACTGTCAAAATGTGGTAATGTGTTCCGAGCACTAATTTATTTTTCTTTTATTTATTTGGAATAATTCAAGAATTCTGTTACGACGCTCCAAGAAAACAACTGAAAAAGAAACTAACGGCCCGGTACTGTCATACAGGGAAGCTTCATTCCAGCCGCGATGTAGGGTAGGTAACGGGAAAATATGGGGCCACACACAAATTGCATCACTCAAATTTCGTCCTTTTTGAAATACCTCCCTTCAGTCACACTATTCATAACCTTTGCAACCCCGACCCGTGGAAAATATCGTCGACCTCCCCCCCACCCTCCTCCAATTCCTTACCGCAAGAGGAAAGCAATGTGGGAAAATTATAAATCTAGTAGTAAAATTAGTCAGATTTTGCACTAAAATTTCTGAAGACCGTTCCTGTAAAGTCAATACCCCAAAACAAAAATTGTTAAGGATTCCCGCCAAGCTTTTCGGCCGTGTGAAGTCGAGATATCAAACGCCAAACTCTTTCACCAAGCTATAATCCCACCGACTAATAAATACTTCATACGTTAAATGCAACTTCGAAAAGAATAAACGTCGAAATCTGCTTAAGTAATGAAAAAAAATAAAGAAAAATACAATACCATTATTTGTATTTGGTACCTCATTATGATCCAATACCTAAGCCACAATATCAGGGCCAAACTGAGTGCGCTGCCATGCATTAAAGTGAATACCTGAATACTTACTCTGTTCACAATGGACGATAGGAAGGCAAGAAATGGTCCGTTTGATTGCCTCTTCGCCTGTCGCTTGAAACAACAGTTTGATTTTCAGCACTTCCTATGTGAAAACAAGACAACAAATGAGCAAAGACACTGCTGTTGGCCGTTCCATGTACCGTACCGAAAACATTTTTTTCATGCAGAATCGAACCCGAGCCGGTAGCACCAAAGAAGCTACCATAGAGGTGTGTGAGTAGAATAATTTTAATTCGAGTCGAGTCGAGTTCGCATCAGAAGAATCGAGTATCGAGCCAAGTTTGAGTATTTGGTTAACACACTTAGCTTGCAAGTGTCTTTTATATTGTTAGTGTAGTAACAACTAAGATGCTGCTTAATGCACAGTGCAGATCAATGTCTACAACTAGTTTTTTTAGTTTTTAGAATATAACTTTAAAATGGTTTGAGCAAGTGACTTTTGATGTGCACTACTGGAAAATTCTCGTCGAGACGAAGAATTTGATATATTTGAACGTCAAAAACGGTAAAAAATTGGCGAAGTTATCGCATATACCGGATTCGAGTTTGGTTGGTAATGGGATAAATCGAGTCGAGTTTGAGCAGATAGGATACGCGACTCGAACTCGAAACTTTCGAGTCTCGCACTATCCTAGGTGTAACGAACGAGACTACGAGTTGGCCCAAATACGCCAACAAGTGCTGAGCACAGTGAATTAGACTGCTCAAAGCTAATTAAATTGAGCTCAGGAGGTGAAATTTTTTAAAAATGGACTTGGGCGAGTGGTGTTTTTTTATTACCAATTTTTCACACATGGATGATGACTTTTTTTTTTACCGAACAAAAAAAAAAGACTCCAATAGCCAACTTTTGTAGAGTACTATACGTTTTAATGCCCAGCTCAACCACATTAGTTTCGAGGTGATCAAGTGAATGGAGCTCGGGCTATTTCGGCCATTGGTTCAGGAAAGGCCCAACTAAATTTGTACAGAACAGAACTTGTTAAGATATCCCGACAAGTTTACGTCATTTGAAGTCGGATAACAACTAACTCCATTAAAATCGAGAAAAATTATCAAAACTGAAGACCGAGTTGGCTGTTTTATTTGCTAGTAACTCTTTTCCTTTTAGCCTATTGCCAACGCGATTTAAAAATAATTCTCAGGTAATTGAGAAACGTCATCTAAATCTTTCACCCTTTGAAAAGTATGCTGCTGCTGTTGTTAATACTGTACTTTACTGCGCTTTAAATTGTTCAGCGATAGTTAAAGGTAAAGTATTAATACTACGAAAATTACTTTTTTTAAACATCACCAATTTAATTTGTAAATAAAATGTCAGGGGTCGAAATATTCGGATGCACAGGGGCAAATTGCACTCCAAAATCGCACTTTGCACTCCAGAAGCAACTCTTGGAGTGCAAAATTGCACGCCGAAGTTGTTTTTTTCATAACTTTTGAACCGTGCAAGTACATACTTGCGGTTTGCAGCATTTTAAACAGCTTGGAGCTAAATTTCCAGTGACATCACTCCTTCCAAAGAAGTTAAACTTCATTTTTTACTACATTTGGTTAAACTATGGGTATAGGTTTTCAGTAGAATAGTTAAGTTAGTTTTAAGCAAAGTGCAGGAAAACGGGACATATTATTGTGATGCCGAATGTTACAATTGTCAATAGCAATAAAATAGGAGACCATAGTGTTGGTTTACATTTAGGGTTTGCACTCCAAAGAAGTTTTTTGAACCCCAGTAACATATTTTGGAGTGCAAATTTGCACACGGATCAAAATTTGGAAATTCGACCCCTGAAATGTACAAACATGCCGAAATTTGCTTACCAACATGTTGCAAAAGCGTTCTCGGAAAGCCGAAAATATGACCCCTTCATTCCCACATACCTCTCCCAGACAAAAGAAATGGTAACGCCCAAAATGAGAGACTGTCTAGTTATCGTTTAATTGGGGGTCACTAGTTCTGAAGAGCAAATTGTGGTAGGGCTTGTGTTGCTTCTAGTTACGTACACAAGAAAACTAATACAACACACTGAACAGTAACAATGATCAAACATTGACATTTTATATTCAAGTACAACGTGACCAAAAGTGACCATTTCAGCTAAAAAATAAAGTGACCTTTAGTTGAAATGGTGACCTTTTTCTAGCCTATATGAATGCAGGCCTACTAACAGCAGCTTGGTGTAGCTCCACCAAAGCTCAACCATTTAACACATATTAACTTATTATTTCATCGATTACACTTTCAACGCCAACATTATTACTCACAGGTTCAAGGATTTGGTTTCCTTTCCGTTTCTTGCCCTTTGTGACCCCAAACCCATCATCTTCCGTGAAAAGAAAATCTGTCAGATCAGCACATGACGTATCATCACGAAGACCGGGTACGGTCGCATGGAATTCGGAGCGATTTAAGAGTAACACAGACGAATTCGCTAAATGAAAGGCTGCAACCTTTGATTCAACTACCTCGCACAATTCTTCAACAGAATTCAGCAAATCTTCATCCCCAAAGGCTAAAAATACAAAATATGATGAGAAAAAGCGATTACAATTAACCCTTTGACTGCTGAATTAATTTTTCTATCTCCACAAAAATAGGGGTAACCTGGACAGGACTCGAACTAGCAACTTGGGGGAGCTCTTTAACTTCAGGCCTCGGCCACGTCCGTCTCTAGAGTCGGCTTGTTACGGGAACCTAGTATTGTTGTGGTTTTTCCATTGTTGGCCATCTCGTAGGGGTGTGCGATCACAACTTTTTCAAGTCGAGTCGAGTTCGAGTCGAGTTGGGGGTTGAGTATCGAGTTTCGAGTCGAGTTCGAGTTTTGAGTATGGTTTTACAAACCATAACTCGGGGAATTATATGATTTTTCATTAAAAAAAACCTGGAAAACTCCGGGAGAAAGCAAACTCCGGGCATGTTTGGGCCAACGCGAAACTGCATTAAACACAGTATGTTACGACATTGTGATGAAAATTATATCTTAATATTTTGTGTTGAAACCCAAAAGTTCAATAAATAGACTTGATTTCTTGCAACATGTCAGCCCTAGAAACAAGTAAACCTGCGAAAAAAATTTCCTTCCAAAAATTACAGTAAATAACTTGGAAATTGACCTCAACTACTCTGTAAACCTGGAAAACTCAGGGGAAATTCTTTCAGTATTTTGGTGGGAACCATGCAAATGCTGAACCAAATAAATTAGTTTTTCCTGTATCAACAACACGACAGTCATTATATAACTACAAGAAATATTCCACAGTTTTTACGCATTTTTTCTACAAAACTTAAGTAAATGTGGTAAGTTTTGTTGCAATTTGTTGAAGATATTACGATCTTGTTTGCTAAAATTCAACATAGATCTCCTCTGTCCGAAACTAAAGGTTGTAAAAGTGAGAACGTCTCAGACTGACTGACAAAAGCGAAAAGGAGTAACGAGATTCCCATCGCGATAATCCGTAAAACTCGAAACTCGAAAATTTCGAGTTTAAAGTTTTAGGATCGAGTCGAGTTTACACAACGAAGTCAAACTCGAACTCGACTCGAAATTTCGAGTTTTGCACATCCCTACCATCTCGTGCATACTTTGGACTCTAGTTTTTAGAACCCAAAGCTGTGCTTGTGTTCTTGGCGAGTATACTCGTCGCCAGCACTTAAAGGGTTAAAAGGCTTAAATAATATCACAGCAGACATACATAATATACCACATAAAACTGGTTCAAAGCTTGGGCAAGAATTTAGTGATACATTAATGTCCCTCAATATTAATTAGTGTTTACTAGCACTGCTCTGATACCAACATTACCCATCCGATATTGGTCCAGTTTTAAAAATTTAGCCGATAGCGGTACAGATATCCAGAATTTAACCCTAATTTTTTTATCAGTTAAAGGCCCAATAATTAACAAAATAAAAAAATTTAAAATAGTAAGTAACAGTTATAATATGGCTAGGAAGATACTCTGCGATTTCCTGAGTAAAACGCCGCTAACAGCATGTCGTAATCGCAAACGGTTCCAGAGTTATCGACATTTCCAAGAAAGTTGCCAATACCGATACGAAATGAAACCACAAATATCAGCAAAAATGTCAGTCCTAAATTTAACGCACAATTTCAGATTACAGGAATCTCACCAGA
>JAHWFP010177308.1:124898-150353 GCA_023313725.1 Lithobius niger
GGGGGCAAATTTTATGCTTCCCTGCTAGAAAACCTATGACCACTTCGTTTGTACTGACAACTTCATTTGTACTGTACTGCACAAAACAGCAACAATGCCAGCAACACTCGTACGCACATTTTAAGCCCAACCACATGTCCGTGAGACCTCTGTGAGCCGAGCTATAAGTCAAAAGTCAATATCTCGCAACACATGACAACACAATCAGTGTCGCAGCTAGCCTTTTTCAAGGGAGGGGTGGGTGCAAGGGTAAAATATAGGCCCCCAAAACTAAACAATTTTAGGTTCATGAGTGTGGCCTAATTTATAGTGGTTTTTGCTATGTTAGCCTAAGTTAGTAAGCTCCTAGCTAACTACCGGTGTGGAGCGAGTCCCCTTCCTAGTGAGTTTGGGTCCAGTGATAACACGGGGTTGAGCGACAGAATAGTGAGCGTTGGCTTCCCGCCAACACTAACCTTTATAGCCTTTATTAAACATACAGGTGGAGCATCACATCAGGTTACAATAAGTGGCTCTGTTGGCCACCAAGTACAACTGAAGGATGTGCCAACCGAGGCACACCCACAAAACCTAGGACACACCAGTTTTATGTAAAAACTTTAGGCCATCAGCTTTGAATTTTTGGCCACCTTGCCTACCCTTTGCATCCCCTTTAATTGTGGCACTGAACACAATCACTTTACGGTCACTTACATATAAAGAACACCACCAAACCCATGATGGAAATATCACGGAATCATTACAACACCCTAGTCTCTGTATAAGGAATGGCTCCATATAAATTATTCGGAGCCACATAAATTATTCAGGTGCACGGTAGCTACGAGCACTGGGGCGACAGATTCGATAGGCGTCTTGGTTCCGGCTGTACATCTCTGGCTTCTTACAGACCCGGATTCGATCTTGACGTGTACATGTCATAAGTTCTGGACAACACACACAACCACCACGCTGAACAGAACAAAGTCCTTTTGAATTTTCGGTGAAGTGCTACACCCATTTACCTTCTTCAGAAGTATTCAAACTACACTAAAAATGTCCGAAAACTACACGAAGAAAGTTTGTAAATTCCAAATTTCAAAAGCACGCGCGTGCACGGCTGTAGTGTACCGTGTTCCTTGCCAGAAGTGTGATTCTGTCTATGTCGGAGAAACCAGGAGAACACTTCTTCAACGCATCAAAGAGCACAAAGCTGCAACCGCTAAGAGAGATGGAAAGAATGGAATCGCTCAACATCACCTGAGAACACAACACCCCATTGCCTGGACGAGGTTTCCATCCTGGTGAATTCCACCACTCACAATGCTGCACATCTGAGGGCCCTGGAGTCTTTGGCGATTAGACGAGTCACAACACTTAAACTTCCATTAATGAACATCATGGGACTGACATATGACGCCATTGACAGATTGGTGGCACCTACGCTTGCAGCCAAGCTTGACGCTAAGTGGGGTATCCAGATGAAAAATTGAGATCAGTGATGCAGCCGTGCACGTGCGTGCTTTTGAAATTTGGAATTTACGAACTTTCATCATGTAGTTTTCGGACGTTTTTAGTGTAGTTTGAATACTTCTGAAGATGGTGATCGGGTGTAGCACTTCACCAAAAATTCAAGAGGACTTTGTTCTGTTCAGCGTGGTGGTTGTGTGTTTTCCAGAAGTTAGGTCGTTTGTAAGCCACTGTAGACGCCGGTTGCCGGTATTTAGTGTATATGTACGGGTTTTTCCCCCGTTGTTTCCCGCCCATTACACGAGGGTCTCCTCTGGGTACTCCAGTTTGCTCCCTCCAGCGGCAAAAAATAACTGATATGATGGAGGTTCCATCCACTTAACATCTGTCGCTTGGGCCTTCAATAAAGTGACCGACACAAACTATACTATACTTAGGAGTGTGCGGTTTTAATATTTTGGGTTCGATTCAATTTCGATCGATTTTGGGGAAGAATACTTCCGACTTCTTCTATTATTCGGTTTTGAAACTCAATTTTTTTTCTTTTTCAATTTTAAACGATTTTGTTTTTCAATTTGTATCTGTACGGCTAAAGGATCGTTTACATTGAAGTGTACAACTCATGACTTATGAAAATACTCGAACTTCAATAATGACTCGCAACTAATTTACGTTGCTGCAAATTTTCGATAGTCAATTAAACACCCGTTGTTATGTGTTCAAACGCCGACTATCCTCATCTGGCTTCCTGCATTCTGGACACTCTACTGCATCGGATCGGTCGTTGTTTGTTTTACGGGTGTTTACGGGTGTATACTTGGTTCAGGTCGAATTTTTCGAATACCTTGCACCCCTACCCAGGCTTAAGTCGGCATTTCGATCAGACAGAACTTCAATACTGCCACATTTTAAGCCAATTTCCGTAGTTATCGGGCAGTGGGGTACTGTCGTTAGTTGCACTACTGCTTACATTTCATAAATTTGGGTAGTTCCCTTTCCCCCTCCACAAGTAACCAATTTGGTAAAGGTTCCACTCAGATGAAATCCACACTATCCCATTTGTGTCTCCTATTCCTAAAATAAAGATATAGCTATTTGAGAGAGAGTTCCCAGTACAGCATATATCCATTGCATTTTATCTAACATATTTTTTAAGGTTCCATTCAGGGTTGTTTGATTTAAATCAGCCCGATTTAAATCACCGATTTAAAATCATTGATTTAAATCATTTTGTCTATTTTAGTACATTAACTCAATATTTTTTATTGAAAACTACTTCACTGTATCGCAAAATGACTGCTATGTTGCTGGAGTGCACAAGAGAAAAATCTAACATAGGTTCATTTTCTGTGTTGGGGTATTCGCCTAACCATTTAGCAAGCATTAAGAGACGATAAGAAAATTAATGTTTCTTTTTTGTTTATCTAGTCTCTTAGCCTGTACAGGGATTTCTCAATTCAGGAACTAAAGTGAAACTGTGCAGATAGCTTAGGAAAGTCATTGTGGGTCTGGTTGACTAAAGAAAGTAGAGTGGGTTAAATAATGTCTGCAACAGGCCGTAAAAAAAAGGCCTCCCTAGTTTTTTCTGATGAGATGCCTAAATGAAAATACAGTAACCAACCCAGAAGATAGTAGTTACTAGCCTATTGCGAGATATATTTCAGCTTTGTGCGGTTATTATACCTAAAATACAGACATAAGGCTTGGTTGGCATAAGCAAAATGTCGTTTTATGCTTACCTTCTCTTGTATTGTGCGAGTTTTTCTAATTATTGAGAATAAGAGCCTAAATAATGAAAACGTAACTGTCACCCAACTTTGGTTAATCACGGTTTTGAATTAAATTTAGTTTTTTTAATGATTTTTACCCCTCCAATTCAATGTTCAAATGTGGTAGGTATATCCTACCTACAATTCTGTGCGAAAACAAAACTTTGTTGTGCAAAATCCAATTTAAATAAAAAAAATCCGATTTAAATCAAAAAAATCCGATTTTTTGATTTTTTAAAAAAAATCATGATTTTTTTCCAACTCTGGTTCCATTCATTGCTCGAATTTTCCACCATTACTTGCGACTCAGTAGAGAGAAATGCAAAGAGAGACACTGGTAATAATACTTCCACAGCACACCAATTAAAGAGCATAGTATCATCAGACTCCAAAACCTATGTCGGTTGTCATGACAACATAGCCTAAGGATGGGTGACATCAAAAATTTGGATTACGGATATGTCGGGAAGAAATACATAGTGATAAGTCGTAATATCGCAATATCAACCAAACGATTTTTTCGAAGGAGAAAAAAGTTAAAATCAGTGTCTATTTTTGTTTTGACTTTGTATTCGTATTGCAAATTTCATTTGCCTCATAGTTCGTTACAACGGACTACTTTTCTCTTACTCAGCAGTTACTCTACCGTGACAGCAGTCTTGAATGGTTGACCGGGGTTTGAGATTATATAAAGAGGGGAAGTTGAATATAGCTTCCGACATGTATAGTCTGTTCCACATTATGTTTTCAGTAAACTAACTGTATGACGCCACGTTTTCTTCCACTACGAGTGCAAAAACATGTAAATATCCCACTCGTAGACTCTGACAGTAACTGTGTAGACCCTGCAATTGTAATAACCACATGTTTTTGCACTCATAGTGCAAGGAAACGTGGCATCATACAGTTAGTTTTCTGCAAGCATATTGTGTAACAGACTATAGTTCAGTGTCATTGAAACTTGCGATATTATCGCACACACGATGTAAGTGTTTGGCTAATAAAGCTGACGATACCAATATAGGTAGAACACATACCAAACAATGCCGAAATATCGTAAAACCACGCAGCCTTAGCACAGCCCGAGGGATAGCACAGGGACTGCATTGTGTTCATGCACTTTTCAAAAATAAGAAATGGTCATCTGTCGTATGCATCAGTGAATCAGTGTGCAGGATTGCAAGCTTCTTGACATCGCAATATGGTGTCGCCGATAAAGAGATCATGTTTTTAATAAGGCTCGGCCGATACCAACTTTGACCGATCCGATCCGATACCGATACGGTCCGATGCTACATCACCGATACCGATGCCGATACTTCAATGCATTACTTCCAGTAAAGTTAATGTTTCTTCAATATTCAGAAACAAAATTTGATTAAAAATTCCGAATCTCAAAGCTCCATCAGCAAGCATCTTGCAGTAAAGTGCGCTTTTTGGAAACTGTTTTTGGTTTTTGTTAAATAATTTGAGAACGACTGAAGCTATCGCTCTGAAATTAGCACCATTGGAAAGCCCTCGAAAAAACGGTTAAAATGGTGTATTGGAACATAAAAAACGGACAATTTTTGGCGAAGATATCGCAAAAACCGATATTTGACGAAACAGTTAGCCGATACCGATACGCTACCGATACCGCCAGTATCGGTACCGATACCGATGCCAATATCGGTATCGGCCGAGCCTTAATGTTTGATTAACACAGTTTGTAGGTATCCTAATGATGTTCCGCAATAAGACTACCATGAAGAAGAAATTGAAAGGAACAAATGCCTGGACTATGCTGCAATTTTGTTCATTACATCACAGCAGCAAGACATTTGTTAGTTACATAAACGGTTGGGCAGTAGCCGTTTTACGTAGGCCGTTGACTGGGGTAGAGGCAAGCAAATAGTGCCAAGAAAAAAAGTAACGGAGCACCGCTCCTACACGGCTACACGGCTCGCCATTGAGCGCAAGCCAATGAGATTTGTCCGATGGGTTAATTTATCTAGGGTCATATAAAGGTTGGATATGGACTCGCATTTTTGATAAGTGGCAACAAACGGAACTGTTGGAGAAATAATAAATCCGGAAATAATAAGTCTGTTTTGTACTCAATCGGTACTGTTTTGGTCAAATATAGGTTTCTGCGATATTTTCGCCAAAACATTGTCCGTTTTGATGTTCCAATGCATACGAACCATTTTTACGAGAGCTTTCCAATAGTGCTAATTTAGAGCGATAGCTTCAGTCGTTCACAAATTATCCAACAAACACCAAAAACAAGTTCCAAAAATCGCACTTTACTGCAAGAAGCTTGCTCATAGAGCTTTACGATTAGGAACTTTTCATCCGATTTTGTTTCTGAATATGGAAGAAGCATTAACTTTACTGGGAGTAATGCTTTAACATTAAGTATTGGCATCTGTATCGGTGAAGAAGCATCGGACCGAATCAGTTTAAGTTGGTATCAGCTAAGCCTTACTAACAATGTATACGTAAGTAAGTAAAGATTTGTGTCAGGAATAAACATGGAATGAGGTACCTCCCTCAATGACATAACTCGTGACAGGGGCAGGCCAGTTAAAAAGAACCCTTTCACAATATCTTGACAATACCGGGCGTCGGAGTTTACTTTGACTGTTATTAGATAATTTAAACCATAAATCGAAATTGACATAATAACGCAAGAGCCCCAACGTTGACAACTGGTGTTTTGTTGTATTTTGAATGTTCGTTGAACAAAGAATACGTTTCATGTGTTCCCTTTACTTAATCTAAGTTTTGGTGCTTACGTTCACCAGAAAAGAGTAAAGGTTAGGCTAAAACGAGTGTCACATTCCTGTCATGTTAGACACTTGCACTTGTTGATGTGGTTGACCCATGCGCCGCCATACAAGCTGCAACCATAATGCATCGTATGAAGCGCTTAATGCCCGACCAAACCGCGCCGCGGAAAATAAATACAGTAGTGGTGATTGAGCACGACGGAGCAGGGCAGGTGGGGACCGGAAGTGACACAATCGGATGCGGTTTTTTGCATAAATAAAGGTTAATTTTGTGCAACTGAGGTTGATCAAGGTGTTGATAACCAAAAGGGGCACCCCATTTGTTTGTTAATAGAGTGAGGAAGGTTTCTTTAACGAAAATTCAAAATACAACAAAACATCAGTTTCCAACGTTGGGCCACTAGCCTTATTTCTTTTTTCATTCACGATTTAAATTTATACATGTAAAAAAAAATACCACGAAGCAGTACAATACTACACGAGGAAGGTAAATATTGATTTTTCATCTATGTTGAAAGCCACAAATTTATAAAGTTAATGGCACTTTTTCTGCTTGGTGCATTAAGACAATGGTTTAGGACCCTGTTCATCAGTTTTGGAGCTGCTTACAAGTGGTGGGTCCTAGTACGCTGGACTACTCAAGCTAATGGATTTTGCTTGCGTAGTTATGCGTACTAGTATTATATCTCGACACATCCCACTCACCTTTTTCACTTGTTAGTTCATACGAGAAAGGTAGATTTCCTTTCACCCGAAACAACACAATGTCGTTCCACAAAATGGACGAGTCTTCACATCTAACGTTCACTGGTGAGGCACTATTGAGTGAACTATTGTACAAGTAACCAGAACAGCAGTCATCATCTTCACCTTGAGTAAGAAGGCAGAATTCACTTGTCTCGTTCAATATCTACCAACAAAGAAAAAAAACACTGAAAGTGCGGTTTATCGATGGAAAATATCGAGATTCCACAGGGATTCTTGTCAACCTTTACAGTTTGCTGTCACGTACAGCGGTGCACAACGATGACGAACTGAACGGACTGAGTGAGAGTCGATGTCGATTAATGATGGTAATTTAATAAGATTGCTGGCTACTGCATTAAGAAAAAATCCAAATTAAATAGGTCGAGGAGAAAAGAGAACTCCCAACCAGAGGTATCTAGCTTGAAGGGGAGTATGACAAGTCGCTAAAGAAGAAGGTAACCCTCATTCCGTTCACGAAGCCAGAACGAGAGTGGGAGATATGTTGTAAGTTTCTGGCTTCACCAGAAGGAGTTATTGTCGGTGGCAACAATACTGAAGCGCAACGTCACGTAATGCACTTCTGTCTTTTCTGTCGTAGAAAATTTCGCCTGTTCGTAATCCAGACGATGGTTACCAGAAAATCAAAGACCTACAATCTCATATGCTGAATGAATGTCATGGATCGGTAGTCACTCTACAGATGATCATTCCCTTTGTAAGTTCTTCAACATTCTCACAAGCTTACACAACACGCACAAATTTCATCGTTTAAGGAAGTTCTAACACTGGTGGATGTAAACAGTCAACTGTCTTCATCAGGCTTTCCTTCACATGCTACCTCGTTCTTACGCTGCTATTTCTAACTAACGATTGATGCACGTCGGACAATGTAAATAAGCTTCTTGTGGTGGTCTGATGAAGGCAGGAGGATCCTATTTTTTCCATCTTTAGTCATTAAAGCCTGTCGAAAATTCGCAAATCAGTAGTATTTATTTGATTTTGAATTTAAGCGTGCTTTCGTGCGTTGGAAGTGTTGTCTTTGCTCCTTTCTAGAGTCCCGGCTGGACCTTTTTCTATCCGGGGTTTAAAGCTGCATCGTCACCAAATGAGTCTGCAGAATGTAGCATACATCTAGTGCTATCTAGCACTTGCTTGCATCAAACGAAGGAATGCATGTAACTTCTTTTAACGAAACAAACAAGCCACAGGCCTCCTTAATCATAGAGTGAAAATTTGGTACGCCCTCGTGCACCTGGCAGCAAGCTGTAAAGGTTAACAATATCACTGGAGCCACGATAGATTCATACGATTTTCCGTTGGTTGGGTTAGGTTTGGCTTTGGTTTGGGTTGAGTGGCTGAGTCACAAAAGCTAGAGCTTTGCACCAACTATAATTTTATTCTATTCTTATAAAGTCATAATGTTACACTGTAGGTTACAGTAACATACCTGCACTGCTTTCAGGCCAGACATCAAAAGCTGCTCGAAGTAGTCTGCCACGCCGCGGTTGCTCATTGCTTCCTTGCCCAGAACAAATACACCAACCACTTCCAATCCTAAAAGAAAAACAAACATGGTCTTCTATGTTATGTTCCATAACCAGACAATGCTTTTTATTCAGGTGTCAGAACTAGGTAGGCCTATTTTAAAAAATATATATATATATTAAAAATACACTGAACATCTCTTTCGCCGACTAACCTGCGGGAACAAGTTCCACAGCTCGTTCCAAATTCTGGATTAAGTCGAGGGCAGCGCTTCCAGAGCAGGCAACACAGCCGAGGCAAACAATCCCACTTCCGGTGTGCCACCCAACGAGCCAGCCTGCAACTGGGAACTCCTTCTCGAGAGCATTCTCAAAACGCTGCAGAAGACAAACAAGTTCTTGAATTATCAGTCTCAGTCATGCCTATCATACTACCCATTTTAAGTTTAAAGTTGTAATTTCTTACATGCTAAAAAAGGTACACTTTCTTACGATTTTTGTGGAGTAAGTACTGGTTCAATGTTGTAAATTAAAGATACATTCATCCCAACGCCATTTTTCTCGATCCTCCACATTAAGTACGGCCCCAAAGTTCTATTTACTTACCGTTAGTCAATCCCATGCTAAAAATCTGTTTTTAAATGTGGCATCTACGAGGAGTTCTGTTGAACAGAACCCTGCAATTATATGATCCTTTGCGCGCTTACAATAACCAAGAAGTGTCATCTGTGCGTGTGCATGTACAATTTTTCATCGTTTGATAAAAATTACCATGAGATCAAAAATCTAAAAGGCTAATGCGGTAAAAATTAAAATTATTTGCGCCAACAGATCGCCGAAGAAAAATAATAAGATACTAACCTGAACAAATTATAAAGTGTGATGTTAAAAAACGAAAATCTTTTCAGTTTGCGACGACACAATTTTTGGGTTCATGCTGTTTCGTCTACTACACCCAAGGCCAAATGAGATAGCAGCTGCGTTCCTCACTAAAGTGATACATTTTATGCTTCGTTCTCACGCCAAGAAAAACAAAAGTGTACTTAGGTCATAATCAAACACACTTAAAATATCACAGAAATGGATAAACAACAATAGCAATACCAACAAAAATTAAAAATCTAGAAATTACTTTAATACCCAAGACATTACAGAAACTGTCAGTAGGATGATCTGCATTCACAGGGAGGAAGTGAGGTGGTCCTACTGACAGTTTCTTCACAGTCTTAGCTCCAAAAATAATTTTTAGACTTCTTCGTTTTTGTTGCAATTGTTTGTTTGTTACTTATTCATTTCTGTGGAATTTTAACGTTTGTTTTTATTATGACCTAACAAACTCCGCTTAACTTTCTTGGCTTGAGAACGAACCTCTATAAATTTCAAACAACAGCCTTTTCAGCATGTTTGCCAATCAAATACATAATGCTCTGCCTCGTTGGTGAATCTCAACGTAAGACATGTATAACTTATAAGCTGAACATTAAGGCTTGAAGGTTTACATTTAGAGAATTAATATTAAACGTAAGACGTACACACTGAGGTTCAATGCCGAAGCAGAGCAAAGATGAACTTAAATGAAGCGCACTTAAACCTCCTTCTCCCTTCCCACGAGTAACAAATGGACGGTGGACGAAACCAACAGTTCTCTGTCCAGTCTTTGGCGTTGTTCGGATTACTGCTGGACGAACGTACGATTCCCAGCTTGAATTCTCCTGATTTTGTCTACATGCATATCAGGGCGATGTTGTGTGTCTGTCAAATGAGCTAAGGCGTACCTAACAAACAGTTTTGCTTATGGATCAGTTTTTCCATCCTTTTGTAAATACAGACATGGTTGTTTTGCAAAGCCATCTGAACAGCCAGTTATGGAGCAATTCCGATATATCGGTACCGCCGATGTCCACCCCGATGTGCCGATACACCGTATTGGATCAAATATATGCCGCACTTTTTTCGATGTATACGGAAACGACGATAACGTCGTTAAATATTGACCGATGTTAACGTTCAAATACACCATTTTAACCCTTTTTTCGCCAGCTTTCCAATGGTGCAAACCACAAGTCGTTAGCTCCACCCGTTCTGAAGTTATGTATTAAAAACCATTTAACTTACAGTTTTAAACAAACATTGCTTGCAAATAGATAAGAAAAACTGCCCTTTCTGGTATTTTAGGACTAATAGGGCCTATATCGTCTGTTCATTAATTAATATCATCATTTTCACATATTTACATTTTTACATTTACATTTACAGAATAGCTTCAGGGAAAAAGAGCTTTGTATTACAAATGTTTTAATTTTCTTTAATATTTTTAGAGGCTAAGTTAAACGTATGTTTTTTTCTTGTAGTACATCGGCAGCAAAAACTGTATCCACATTTCATTTTTTGCAAAATAATCATTATTTAGTGTTATATCGGCAGTCAATATTGACAGTTATCGGCATTTCGTTTTGACAGTAATTAGTATCAGTACATCTGCAAAAAAGCTACATCGGCACATTTCTAGATAAAAATTTTCGTCGATTACGTATCGTATCGCACTTTTTCTGATTTATCGAATTATCGTGCAAACCCTGATGCTTTACAAATTGTCATTTCTCGGACACCGTAATAGCTAGATACAAGCGGTTTGCGGCGTTGTGTGTGAAATTATAGGCTAAGGGCTCTTCAACCAAGCATGCAATGCTGATGCTAGCCACTTTTAGCTGATCGAAGAGTCAGTTTAATGCAAACAATATTTAAGCATTCAGCAGCAGCACAACTGCTATACTGTTTCTACATGATGAGAAAGTGATGGACAATGGCAAGTGCATTTTCATCTCTATTGGCAAAATGGTGAGTGCCACACAATTCACATTCGTGAGGTTGAACTTTCCTCAGCCAAAGTTTTTAACTTTTTTTTAATTAATGTTTTTTTTAATAGTTATTCCAGCCTTAAAATTTGTTTTATCGAGATAATATCGATACCGTGATAGTTAAAAAATTTTATCAGGATACAATTTTTTGGTATCGTGCCACCCCTAGGTGAGACAAGCAATTTCTACCCGTCAGCCTTGGCTCGAAATTACAAAACTCATTCATTACTCACTTCAAGCTAGTAACGCTTCTGCAGACCAATCATGTCGCAAGTGCTATTTTTCACACTTATTTATTACAGCGTAATTTTAATTTAGGTTACCTATCCGAACAAATAATTACAATCACTTGTTGAACATTCATAACAATAAAATGCAGTTTACGAACAAATCAATTGCCGAGTGAAGCGTTTCCCCACATTTTCATTATGATTTTGCGAAACCCAACGATGAAAGGAGTCTTATAAAAACACCGGCAGGCGGTGGCTACTGTGATTAGCAGACGACGTTATAAAATAGATAATCAAGAAACGCTACACTACAAATCAAGAAACGCTGTTCCTTGAATTTCGGTGGAAAATGGATTATGGAAGCATAAAGATCTAACAAACATTTCCAGACACGTCGTCCACCTTCTTCAGAAGGTAAATGCAAAGTAAGAATTGTTAGAATTCGAAACCGCCGCTTCAAAGTCTCGCCCACTCATCTCGATACTCCATTTAAGTATAGCTTGCCACAGTCGAAGAGTTCGTCATGTACGTCAGGTCAAACCAACCTAGTGATGTGCGGATAGACAGATAAAAAAAATTAGTTAAAAGCCGCCGCTTTCGCAGATTCCTTTCGTTGTTGTGGTTCACAAAATCATAATGAAAATGTGGGGAAATGCTTCATCGGCAACAAATTTGTCCGTAAACTGCGTTGCGTTTGGCTGGGCATTACACACGCGACGCCATATTTATCCCTGCAAACTTGTAGTGCATTCTGGACTGCGGAAACTTACGTATGTGCTGTCATCTTCCTTATGGTTTGTTTTTTGTAAATAATTACCAAAGATGCATTCGTAATTGGAAGAAATTTGTAATTAGTTGTATTTTCTGATGTTATATGTTGAGCCGTACCGAGCACAGCAGCACAAGCGAGTCACGTAATTTGGAAAAGAAATTATTAAGAAAAATTATTTGGTGCTTTCCCATTTCACTAAGTAAGTTTTTTCCAAATTGCATGCCTCGTTCATGCAACTAATCAGATCTGGAGTACTTATGCAATCTGGGGAGGCTTTCGCAGTCCCGAATGCGCTGTCAATGTAGTTTGTAGGATGGAAGAAACCCGAAGTAAGATGGTGGATCGTATATAACAACCAGGCTGAAAGTAATGCAGTTTACAGAAAAATGTGTTGCTGAATGAAGCGTTTGCCGGAGCCAGTTCCCCAAGGGACCACCACCCCACTATCAAGTGTTCTTATCGGCAATACGTTTTTTTTTGCGTAAAGGCTGACCTACGGGTGTGGGGAGGTCCCTAACGAACTTTGCTTATCAAAAACAAGCCTCTTGTGCCAAACAACTCTTGGTTGGTGGTGGCGGTCGTGTGTGGGAATGGACCCCCCCCCCCCCCACGGGGCCTCCTCTACACCATTTCTAACATTAGATAATTACTCTCATATAAAGATGATTTTAGGCCATTATACTGATTAACGTTACTCTTGCTTTCTTTGAATGAAGTTGTCATCATTTATGTCACGAATTATAAGGTTTTGGATTACATCAATGACCTTATACTCTCAATTTGGCTCCTTCGCATTTTCAAACCCTTTCATCAATTTACAATTACAAAGTCTCTTCTCCCACAGCCGCAACTCACTGTTTACCTCTTGTATTCCGCTGGCCACTTGAATCTCCATTTTACCCAGAGAAGACAACCCGGCTAACTGTTTAAGTTGTTTACAACTTTTCGTTTACGTGTTGCTCGTTGTCATTCCCATATGCGTGTCCAGCGATCACGTTTTTTTTTTTTTCTGGAATTGTTTCTGCTAATTAACACTCGAGCGGTCTTGATTGTCGATTGCGTTAGATGGAACTAAGTGTGTGCGACGCTTCTACTTAAATAAAATCTGTCCACATTATCCTTAATTCGTAAACGTGTGGTAAATTTGATAAATATCCACTTTTTCCTGAACTTACGACGCCATATCTGCTAAAAGTGCAACCTTACGGCGAACTTCCGCATTTTTTTTAATGCGGAAGAAGGCCCTCTGAGATAAAAGCGAATCCCGAGGTTTCCTTCTTACGGATCGGCAGATGGACACTTGCGATGGAAGTGACTTTCTGGATTTTCGAGAGGGCAGTGAAGACGCAGTAGGGAACCGGCCGCTGTAGTGGCTCCCATTGTACAGCCACTATACGACCACGGCAAAAGCGAAAGTGTGTCCTTAATAATCTAGGTTTTAACCACGGTAGGAAAAGCTGCACTTTTATGTCATGCAGCCTTTGGTTTGATTGCGTTCAGCACCGATATGCAGAACCTTAAAAGTTCAGCGAAACAAGAAAATGGTGCATAATCAATTTCGGAAGTGTGCTAGTGAATAATCTAGAATAACCCCCCCCCCAATACACACCACCCTCCATACATACCACCAGGTGTCAATTAACCCCCTCCTACTCCTCCACTCCAGGAGAAAGCCCTCCTCACGCCCCTGAACTCCTCCCTCCATCCTACAAGCCACAGGACAGCCTTCGCGCCCCCCTTTTCCCCTCAGCCAAGGGCCCTCCAACCCCCAACACTCCACCAACACATGCATCAAAGTTTTATCGACCTCTCCATAAATACTGCAAGTCACATCATCGTCTTCCCCTTCTAGTTTCCAAAACAATTCCATCGTATCAAGGGCCGCCCTCGCCCAGAACAATAGGTCACTCCTGTTCTCCTCCCGATACCTAGCCGCTGAAGACTTACTCTCCAGCTTCTGCCTTCACCTCTCTGCTTCCAACACCTTTATCTCCCTTAATGTCACATTGCTCTTTCTGTTATAGTTTGTTCCACATTATGCTTTCAGAAAGCTGACTGGATGACGACTCGTTTCCTTATACGAAGAGTGCAAAAACATGTGGAGATCACACTTGTAGACTCAACAAAGTTACTGTTAGAGTTTACGAATGGGTCGTTTACGGATTTTTTGCACTCGTAGTGGAAGAAAACGTGGCGTCATACAGTCAGTTTTCTGAAAACATAATGTGGAACAGAGTATAGTCGAGGTCGTTTGTTATAGCCCTAAAGAAATACTGTCATTCTCAATTAAAAATTCTTATATTGAACATTGTCAGTAGTTGCAAATAGACCTGCTGCTTACTAGTGACAAATCTGAATTTGTAAAACACTCGGAAGAGTATCGTTAATAAGTCAAATTCGTTATGTTTTACGTTTTACCGTACTATCACTAGCCGAGACCCCAGAGTAAAACTTTGGTTTACAGCTTGGTTTACAGAGGCACTATCACTGATTGAAAATCGTACGAAAATACCATGACGCCATCTAGTGACAGTGATATTGTGAACCTTTACAGCTTGATCCCAACTGCACGAGGACATATAAAATTTTCACCCAATAATGAAGGAGGCTTGTGGCTTGTTTGTTTTGTTAAAAGACATGGCGTTGTGCATTCCTTCGCTTAATGCAAGCAAGTGCTAGATAGTACTAGATAGCGCTCGGTGATGCCAGAATCTGCGGACTTTCAATCAACGATAGTGCCACTTTAATAAAACTTTAATTTGACCAATTTTGGAATATGCCATTCCCTTTTAGGAACCACTTTACAAAAATGACTGAAAGTTGACTGAAAACGTTCAAAATAAGAAAATTACAAGGTTGAGTAACAGACTGCGTTTGGAAAGATTCGGGCTCCACTCCGTAACATGGGGGAGAAAAAGTTCTCATTTTTATGTTTAAACTGTTTAGCAGAGCTGTTATATCTTCATTATCAAAACTTTAGAAATTATTTGCTCATAGAACAATCCAGTATTACTACTCTTACCAGAGGATATTATAACATTTTCAATTGAAATGTTTAAACCCAGGCTGGATCTTTTTTTTTTGAGGCTGAAACCCTTTATGAATTTGTGGAATAATGTTGTATATAATTTTGTTAAGCAACTTTTTGTAATGTTCAAAACTTTTTCGTAATTTAGTAGACAACTTTATTGTTGCTCCAATCAATATTTGCACACTGAGTTATCAACTCATGGAATGCACTTCCAGCCAAAGTGGTTAGTGTTGTGTCATGTACCGTATAACACCCTATCGGCATAACTTGAATGTCGAAGGCCGAGCCCTAACTCCGCTTAGACTATGTCAGCAAGGTTTAGTGTTTATCTGACAGTCCCAAATAGTGGGCTGCCTTATTAACTACAGCAGTCAGCTAATCCCTGCAGACAGAGGTAGCACCTCTATGTGTGGTAGAGACAACAGTCTCCCCCCAAAATGTGTCGTGTTTCAGGCTCTTATATGGGCGTGTTTTGAGGGCAAAAGACTCCTTAGAGTAATAACAATAACTAAAACAATCATAGAATGAAAAGAAATCGAAACCAAAAGTAAATTAGCAATAAATTCACAGGGCCAAACGTCTAGGGACCTTGTCAAAATGTTTCGGACGGCCCTCAGGTGAACTGATGGTGAGAGACGAACCCCTTAATCGCTTTCCATGGCACTAATCAGTGGGAAAAGGTTCAAGACACCTTATTATCAGACGTTAGCCTCACTATTGCAGGGCATAAAGGGGGGGGGGGGGGGCTACAGACTACTTGCAGAATCCCTGTATGAGGTGTATGGAAACCCAGGTGTGGCATTGAAGGCTGACAGCTGTCTCCTCGTAGACTACAGTGTAGAAAGGAAGTTGGACCACAATGCTACTAATTTTACCTCCCATTGGCCTACAGAAATCAGCGTGTAGACACTCCCAACTTCCAGTATACCAAGGCTACACATTCTTAGGAGTTTGTCTTGATTCTTCTTTATCCCGTTGACATACAATTCATGATTTTACAAACTTTACAACCTGGTGTGACCCTGACCCGACCTCTGTGCACTGTCATATGAATATTTTATCTGATGTTAAGTGTTAAAAGGACTTGCTCCCCCATCCACCCAACTTCAGCAACTTCACCATCTTTAATGTATTAAAAAAAAATATGCCGGTAAATGAATTTGGTCAGTCTTTGAAGCATATTATATATGTTATTTTCCAGTGAGCATCTCCACATTTAATTTCAATACTTCATTAGCTTGAGAAGTTAACCAAATGTGAATATTTTTGATTTTATCAGTAGTGACGGGAAGATACATCACATTTTGAGGAGCAATTAACGTCTTAATCCTGGTGGTACTCCCAGATACAAAATGTATACGCAAGGGTGAGTGTCGTCATTCACTTAGGATGATCCAATTATATTAGCACGACCGAATACAGTAAAACACAGTAAAACCGAATACACATAAAATCAACAGATTTTTGCCCTTGCAGAATTTTAGTGTAAGTACCCTGCAGGAAGCCCAAGACCGAGCCTCAACTCTTATTTCCCCAAAACAAACCTTGTATGGTGTATATTATTAATAATCAAGTTTGTTTTGAAGTATGACAATTTGGCTCTAGAACAATAGCATCCTCATCGTGCCTATTTCGCTCTAAGGTGAACTGAATAAAATAATTCAAACGTGGAATTTTGTGAGTGCTGGGAATGACTTCCACTTAATCCAGTTGCCACCACAATCAACCATTTACAAAATTTCATTATTATCACCATGCACGGTGAATATACTATGTGCACAAGGTTACTAAAGCCAATCGATAAGTCTCTTGTGGATCTAAGTACATGGGCTCTTTTAACTTGCAGCTTAGCTACGCACCCACTCCCGTTTGAATGACTGAACTCAGATCCATGACTGTCCTTTTTTTTTATATTAACCTAACCTACGTAACCTAACCTAACCTATATTAACCACCGCAACAACACGGAAACGAAAAAAAAAGCCCACGATGCATTTACGTACTTTTGTTTTCGTCCAAGGAGTTAAAATTTTAAGATAAATATTCAAAAGTTTAAGACCGAGTCTATTGATTCTTTAGAACCTCAGTCATAATTCCAATTATAACTTCTAGTGCAAAACCTACTATACTTAGGTAAATTAAGTAACTTTCAACAAGTTACTTGTTACAAGTTATTTAATTTATCTATTGTTACAATATTAGTTTCCCTCTCACCCTCCATGACCTGGTAATTCTCCTCACCCCTTTTAAACAGGAAAAAAATATGGCACTTATCTGGGTTGGGCTGGGGATTTCCTTCCTTGACTCGCCAAGGCCGGTAACTCTATTTTCGAAACCTGAACAGCATCAGGACTGACGTCCAAATGAGAAGCTGCTCCCCCCCTCCCCCTTCTACAAAGAGCACGGCGATTCCCCACCAGCCTTGACTGGATTGGGTATTGAGCTGGGTTTCCCCATCTACGGTGAACTGGATTGGACCTCGAGCAAAGGAAATTCCCTACTCCAGTAAATCTTAACGTCAATCCTAGGGAATCCCCACTCCAGTAAACTATTACATCACTTCTAGCCACTCTAGTCAACCTTGATGTCACGCTGAGGGGAATCCCCTTTTCTCACGTAAACCTTGACATCGCTCCATGGGAATCCCCACTTCGATAAACCTTGATGTTGCTGCAGTAAACTCTGACATCACTCTAGTAAATGTAGACATCACTCGATGACGTCACGCTAGTAAATCTTGACATCACTCAACGACGTCACTTAAGTAAACCTTGACGTTACTTCTGGTCACTCCAGTAAACATTGACGTCACCTCAATACAATCCTGTCACTCGATGTCAATCCTGTAAACCTTACATAATTTCTTATAGCTCTGGTAAACCTAGAGAACACTTCGGTAAACCGTGACGTCACACCACCTACACCCATGAATTCAAGTCACATCGCTAGAGACACTGCCAGGTAGCAAATGCACTTGAACAGGTAGCAAGAGGCAACCCCCCCCCCCAATACATTCGAGGGGGAGGCAGCGTGGTACACTTTTTTGGTATCAGGAGATAGAGATGGCTTTTGCTACGGGGTTTGTCTGTGGGCCGGACCCATACCTTATTTCGCCTCTACTGCACTCAAGTAAACGTTGACATCATTCCTGGGAAACCCCTACTCAAGCAAACCTTGACGTCACTGCAGCAAACTTTGACATCACTCCAGTACACCACAACGTCACTCACAAACGTCACTCACAAAATTAACCCTAAAATTCTTGAGCATTAAGAACATGTTCCACATTACCCTTGCTAGTAGCATGGGTAGATAGGTTTGGGTAGGTTTGCTAGTAGCAAATGTATTTCAACAAGTATATTTGCATTCTTGACAGGAAGACCATCAAGCGGCCGCCATTGCCTTAAATTTTGATAGTTGACACTTTCTTTGAATATGAATGTGCTAATCTTTGCCAGCTCTGCGCCGTAGAATGTTTTACCAGTGCACAACTCTAGTGACGAAACACATAGATGTACAGGCAAGCACTGTCCGAAGCTGGCACAGTCCACTTACTGCTTAGAGGGGCGAAAGGTTAATTTGTCAGGGCAGCTTAGCCAAGTGTAGTTATTAATCCAAGGCTTAACAACCCAGACAGTGTGTGAGGAACTTGCTACTTCACTCGCATTGGGCAGACAATTGAGTCTCAACGGAACAAATGATTGTGAATTGCGATCAACATGCGTTTATGCAGGTTTTTTTTCTAATTATGTCCTTAAAACTGGAGCGGCTTCGGTCGGCCCTGAAAACCTAAACCTTCACCACTTAATTAACATTGAATAAAATCAAGTCAGCCAAATCATCCTTGTGTGGACTCCCGTCTTTTGCTTTCCGATTGTTCATGTGATTAGTATTTGCTGTTGAGAAACATCGGCCCAGTACAAACTAGTGTCTGAGCTATTAACTCGTACACTATAAATCATCGATAAATCCAACAACGAAGATTTACGATAGTTTACATTTAAGCTAAGAGCTAAAGGTTAACGGTTAGTATTTTGAGGATAGTCGAAACATGGATGCAAAAGATGGAGTGGTCCGTCCAGCAATAAACTTTTAATTAGCCTGTAGTATTTCTCTACTAAAAGACATGTTCGTTTTCTGCATACTTACAACTTAACTATTATTACAGGCTTAAGAATTCGTTCAAACAGATGCTCTGGAAGCTAGATTAGACTAGACACTGTAGTACTACCAAAAGCTGCTTTAACTCTGGGCTACAGTCCTCAATCCGTAGCTGATTTGGATCAGCCATTTTTAACTAGCTTCTTTACTCCAAATTATCTTCCTTCGGCCTAAGAATCATCTCGCTAATGCCCACTTCTCTTATTTTTACCTTTACCTTAGTTTGCTTACCTTTATTCTTCTCCAGTGCTACTTCTTAACACCCCTGCTTACCTCTCTTGTTTCCTCTTGTTTCTTGCCTATCCCAGTCCGAGAGTGATGAGTGGTCCTAGATACATTTGTTTCACGGAAGTGTTTGAAATGAAGCCAAGACTATTCATAATTTTCGCTTATCGTTTACATAACATTTGGATGACAAGAGGCTCTTGAGTATTCCCTCTTTATAGTTCAACTCATACTTCCAGCAGTCGCTTCCAACATTCAAAAGGCGTCGCAAGAGAGGAAGAAATGGCCACGTAGTAATGAAGCTGATGAGCGTTAGGGAAAGAGTATTGTAGAAGATGCAACAATTTGTAAAACAAAGCAACAACATGATCGACATAGAGTATATCAAAGGACTGAGTGACATACCACGACCAAAGTTGCTTGAAAGCAGAGTGGGTAAGTACAGATTATCACGTAGGTTCATTCCTAAAAAGAATTAGTTGGGTGAAACTCCCTTTGTATACGCAGACATTGAAACAAAATTAAGGTCGGAGGAGCATACTGAAACGTTAAAACAGCTCCGATGTTTTCACGTAAGGTTTATGTCGAGATATGGAGCGAGTTTCAGGATTGCTGTAGGATGTTGATATTTTTCAGGCATAGTTTTTTCGTTCTGAAATTCCAAGGCCTGCCATGTTTTCAAGATGTGTAGATACATTGATCTAGTTTATGTTAATGGTGGCTTCCCCTTGTTAACAGGAATATCCTTGCCTCGCACAATTGTAGCAAATAGACAAAAACTAATTCAAGCCCCGCCTATCCCACCACCCGATTCACAACTTCTTTGCTCTATTAACAACCCCTCACCAGCCTTTTCCCCATTGGGCAACAAGAGTTCCATCATCCACTTTGTCACATTTACAGTTATCTAATCTCCACACAAACCCATAAATCTTTCAATCCTTGCACTCCCCCAGAAATTGTTGGGAAATTGTACAGAAGGCTTTAAAAAAAAAAGGAATTACTTTGAAGGGAGGATATGGGGAAGAAAATCTCACCTTGGTTACACAAGGAGGGAATATTGGGCATGGGTGAGAAAGCTATCTCGAGGGGGATTGGGAACCAGCCCTTCCTCCTCCTCCCGCAACCAAGTCCTCTAATTTTGTGACCAGTTATTCTGTCTTGAGTGCTCCTGCACTAGCCCTAAACAACAAGCCACTTTCCCAATTAGACACCACTTAGGGTATGTAGGCTGTCAGCCTTGAGTTGGTTGTTTCTTGGTAACTGCTTCAATGGCAGGTGGTTTAACTAGTTACCAAGAACCAATCCACTTGCGATGTAACCCAAGTAGTGTATACCAGGTCCCATGGAATGGATGCGGATACCTCTTATGTGGGTGAGGCCCAACGAGGAATGAAACATGAATCACCAAAATTATCCTCGAGAACTGACCAAACCATCTGTTCATGCAATAACTTTGACAAGAGCAAAACGAGTACAGTTTCAGGAAGCGAAATAGCAGAAACTTCTGCTTGTTTGGGACTCCATTCTACTGAATGGTATCCCGCGGGTCTAGGCCTTTTTTTTACAAATTGATCATTTTATGTCAATTAGCTCTCAGTAGGTATTCTCTACTGACGAGCCCTGACAAGGGTAAAACGGTCTGTCAAGAGATATTGTGGGTGAAAACATATTGATGAGTTGGTGAACGCACTGCCCACGAAATACGGGAGGCTGTGAGGAGCGGCAGTTACAAATTCGTAGCAGACAATGTCAGCGATTACAAAATCGTAGCAGACGATGTAGGTGAAACTTTGTCGAAGTGCCTGAGGAAGATGGCAGTTTGCCATTGAAAATTCGCAAGACATTGTGTGAGGAGAGTTCTCTAGCCTGGGTTGGAATAATCTGCTGCCTTTGGGAGGGTGCACCTTGCGGCTATCGAGCGGCAAGGCGCACGGGGCGATGAGTCAGATGAGAGAGAGAGACAGGCTAGCGTTGTAGTAAGACGTATGTGTTATGCTGTAGAAGTGCTCTGAAGTGTACCGTCCTTGGATTAAACACATTACCTACAGCCATCTCGTGGGAATTTTGGTCTATGAATGACGATGCAGAGGTTAAACATGCCATCATCATTACATCTGGCGCCCGAAGTTCGGAGCGACGTCAAGAAGAACCTGGATCGAGTGCATAGCAACGGGTGCGACTGACAAAGACAAAGGAAGGAGTCTAACGAACAAAGGAATCCGCGAGCGGGCGTTGTATTCTTCGTCATCGGAGGGCCTGAAGCCGATGCCATAGGAGAAGCCACACTGTCCCAGACTATCGTTCCGGCAACTCCTGGACTCTTCATCGTCTACAAACTCGGGCCACTGGGCGTCAAACGAATACTCAGCAGGCTCGCCGAGTGACAATGACAGTGTGGCCGGCGGCTCCAGCATGTCGAACATATGAGGTGAGGCGAAGGCGAAAACGGGGGTATGGAAACGAGATCTACAATGCTTCAGTGAAAGGCCAGTGGAGGGTAGACGTAATGTCCGGGCACTCTGGCGCATTTTGTTCTCCTTCTGCCTGCTGCTGCCATCGGGAACGGACGCGGTAGTACACCCGACTGCGACGTTCACTGTAGTGCCCCTGTGGGTAGCCCTGCAGCTGCAGTTTCGCCAATGACCAAGGCAAGAATGGACTTTGCACCGTTCGGAAATGTGCCCAATTCCAAGTCACTGGCTAGACGAGCCTACGCAAGCTGGGAGGGGCTGCAACAGACAGACGCTCAGAGCCACGCTCGCGAGTGAAAACCGAGTTTGCCGACGCACAACAAAGATGGTGCCGGCCCTGATGCAACGGTTGTGGTGGGAGAGCTGGCTACGCTCCAGGCAAGACCTCGGCTGCACAGAAGTTATGACAACACCTACGCTCTACTTCCATGCCTTTGGAATGGAAGAGGAAGACGGGCTGCTGGAAGACCTGGCACCACCTACGGCCATGTACGTGGATGCCCAGTGGGACTAAGGCAATATCAGCCAGGACAGACACGCGATCACAACAGACCTTCCACGACAACGATTATGGATCACGAGCATTAAATGTGATAATTGTGTGAGCTCTGCATGGCGATTTATTTGCATGCGCCATGCCATGTGGAGTTTCAGTGGGGCGATAGCACTATATATATATTGGACCTATCTAGTGGACACTTTAACTATTGGACTCTCATGTAGTCTTTTGTGCCATTGCCGTTATAGTGCCAGTGCATTCTGAGCATTGCGAATCAATACATGTTTAGGGTGGCGACAATTGCTTTGAAGGTATGGAGGTATCCTCCAGTGCGCTTGTGCTTGCTATGCCTGCTTTCGGTCCTACCTGGGGTAAGTGCGTGCAAGTTACCCCATTTCCCCCCATCTCCAAACCCCCCACTGTTTTTGTTTACCTCTTCCCTACCCCATACCTAACCCAATCGATGTCATGTCCTTGTGCGACCAGATTGCTGCATGATGCTGCTTGTTCTGGGGTTTCTGTGCGAATGTTGGGGTGCATGGTGTGTGAAACTTGACCTGTGCCGGAGTGTGATGCGCATGGGTTGGCGCGGCGCTCCGTTTTTAAAGAGAAGATCCTCGTACTCGTCCCTTCCTCTGTAAGTGCTCAAATTTAATTGGGATTAATGTGGGGGGAGGGGGATGGTAGCCGGATTTCAGGATGCCCGTGCCAATGGGCTATCGCCTCCGTCAAAGAGTTGGTCCAAGTTTTCGAGGAATTTTGAGCTCATCCTCTTTATGTGCAGTCACCCGCAGGCGATGAAGTGGAAAAGGGGTTGCCCCTCCGATCGACCCTGATCAAGTCTGCCGGTTTTTTTTTTATGTGTACAGGTCTGGCGGGGTAGGGCGTTTTTTTTGGGGGGATGGAGCTGTTTTTCCTCTGGGAGAATGGTCGTGTAGATGCGGTCTCCGTGCCTGCCGAAGCTTGGATCTGTGTGCAAGAGCGTCTGGGTTTTCTCAGTCTGCCACCCTCTGTCCTCGCTGTATTTCAACAAGATGCATTTGCTTTCACGCTGTGTTTTTTTCTTTTTCCCTCCTTGTGTTGGTATGCTGCATGGCTGCCTCCCGACCTGCTAGTGCGGCTGCTGGTTTGAGCATCGGCTGTGTATGCGAGGGCACTGGGCAGTCATCCTGCTCAGCAGGGGGGGAGGGGAGCATGTGAGGAGAGTTCTCTAGCCTGGGTTGGAATAATCTGCTGCCTTTGGGAGGGTGCACCTTGCGGCTATCGAGCGGCAAGGGGCGCGGGGCGATGAGTCAGATGAGAGAGAGAGACAGGCTAGCGTTGTAGTAAGACGTATGTGTTATGCTGTAGAAGTGCTCTGAACTGTACCGTCCTTGGATTAAACACATTACCTACAGCCATCTCGTGGGAATTTTGGTCTATGAATGACGATGCAGAGGTTAAACATGTCATCATCATTACAATTGAAGGTGTCTTCGTGTTGTGGTGATAGATTAGAGGTAGAATTGTGACTCAGATCTTTGTGGCTGAGAGCTAATTAATATTAAATGGAACTTTATCAACAGATGCGTCTAATTTACGACGTACTATGGCTGGAAATTTGTTTCGTCTCTTACATGGTACAATGAAACCTCGACAAACTGAGTCTTGGTTGTCCAAGTGCCTCTTTACGAAAAAAAGAAAATGATGACGTGAGTTTTCAGTCAAGGATGGGACAACTATTTGTTTCATTTCTGTTCCTGGAAGCAATTTAATTCAGAACGTTCTTTGTAATTCTCCTTAAGATTTTAACCATAGTTCCCAAACAAAAAATCCATCTTAAACTGGAGGTTTGCCACCAAAGAAAGTTTGCATCATCTAGCGCTATCCCCTGCAAGCAAAGGAATGCACAAAGAAATATCTTTTAACACAACCAACAAGACATGTGCCTCCTGAATTATTGAATAACAATTTGGTACGTTCTCATGTACCTGGAAGCAAGCGCAAAAGTTAACAATATTACTGCCACTAGATGGTGCCATGAAGACGTACCAAATTTTTACTCAATAATTAAGGAGGCACGCGCCTTGTTGGTTGTGTTCAAAGAGACTTCTTTATGCGAGCAGGCGATAGAGAAAACTAGACAGCTAGACGGCTCTAGATGCTGCAGACTTTCGTTTAGTGGCAACCGCCTTTAAATGTACCGTACGTGTCATTTTTGTGTTTTGCATACAAATTCGATTACCCAACTCTGTTTTGGCTAATTTAGTGGAACCTCAAGTCATCTTAAAGCAAACTACATTTATGGAGATGAACCAGCTCAATTTTAGATCTCACTCTGTATTTTAAAAGCAGAAAGATGTCTCGTAAAGAGAGAGGCAAACTTGCAAGGCTGCACCGATCCCAACTTGTACCACATACTGATCGATGCTGTTTTAAAAATTGTACTGATACCCATACTTTAAAGACCGGGAATCACATCTAAACCAACAGGAAGTACTTAGTTCACAGTTCAATTTGAATTTTCGGAGAACGGACCACTCCTTAGAAATACGCACAACACGGAAGAAAAGGACGTTCTCACATGATGTCGTATAAGCAAAATTTCAAAATGACAAGTGTGGAGGAGCAGACCACTGATCTATAAATCAACGCGTCCAGGAGATTCCATTTCTGGTCGAAGTGGAATCGCCTTGGAAGATGATTTATAGATCAGTGGTCTGTTCCCTCTACAGGCTACATTTAGAAATTTTATTTATACGATGTAATATGAAAACTTCCTTTTCTTCCGTGTTGTGCGTATTTCTGAGGAAGGCGACTGGTCCAATCTGAAAATTTAAGTTGAACTGTGAACGGAGTTCTCCTTGGTGTTTTCAGGGTTCCCACACAAATCTCTTTAAAAAAATTCCCCGACTTTCCCAAGTTTCCCAAGTTTCCCAGGCGAAAAAATATAAATTTTTTCCTGGCCATTCGACGACAAAACATGAAAGAACAACAGCTTTATTT
>JAHWFP010177310.1:6397-40215 GCA_023313725.1 Lithobius niger
AAGAGGTACGTGGATGATGTGTTTTCGGCGGTGAAGAAAGATAAGTTCGAAGATTTGCTAAAGAAGGTTAACAACTGGAGGCCAGCTATAAAGATGACAGCAGAAAAAGAAAAAGAGGGAGTTCTACCTTACCTTGATGTGAAGTTGATGAGAGGAGAACGACGAGAAGTTATGTTTGAACCATATGTAAAACCAATGGCGACAGATCGTGCTATTCCTTATACCTCGGGGCACCCGAAGGAGCAGCTCAAAGCATTGGCACAGAATGAGTTTGTCCGAATGATGAGGAATGCGAGCACGAAAGAATTAGCGAGACCACACTTGGAAAGAGTGAAAGAAAAGTTTTTAAAACTTGGCTACCCTGGAGGACTCCTAAACAGGTTAAGGAAGAAAGCATGTGCAGTCATAGATTGGGAAAGAAAGAAAGAAGGCAGAAGAGAGGAAGAGGTAGACAGAAGGGGCCCGAGAGTAGCTTTAACATACGTAGAAGGAGTTGCGAGCAAAGTGCAGAAGATTTTAAAAGAACAAGGGTTTAGAACGTATTTTAAGAATGTTGAAGGACTCAAGAAAAGAATTACAGGAAAGAAGGAAGTGGACAAAGTGGAAGGCAAGCGTGAGACACTGAAATCGCAGGACGAAGAGAAAATGGGGGCCGTTCAGAATACGAAAGAAGCAGTGTATAAGATTCCGTGCAGAGACTGCGATGCTGTTTATATTGGAGAGACCAGAAAAGGTGTACGAACCAGGGTAGCCCAGCATATGGCCAACGTGAGGAATGAAAAGGATGACAACGGCATCGCAGTCCACTGCAAATCTTTGAAGCATGAGGTGGACTGGAAAGGCACAAGCACCCTGCTCAAGTCGAATTCGGCACGAGATTCCCACCTCCGTTGCCTTGAATCACTTGCTATTCAACAACATGAAATGAACGGGGAGCTTTTGATGAACATCCAAGGCCCAGCTTTCCCTAGAGTTACACACCTAGTAGGAAGAGAACTCAGCGAGCGGTTGAACCATCAATGGGGACTCACGAGTGCACAGCGCATGCAGCCCAATAAATACGGAAGGCTGCGGTCGCGGCCGAATTCGAATGCAAAAGTGTGCAAAGCAGACGACGTAGTGAACAACGAAGTAAACAACGATGTTGTTGATGTAGAAAGCAGAAAAATCCTCAAGGCCTGATGAAGATATCTGGGTGGTATCGAAAATTTGTTGGACTAAGCACGAGTCTGAGTTGTGAATTTTAGCGAACTTGGTAGTGTTATTTTATAACGGATCGATCTTTTCACAGTATG
Organism: Lithobius niger; assembly: GCA_023313725.1. Classification (NCBI taxonomy): domain Eukaryota; kingdom Metazoa; phylum Arthropoda; class Chilopoda; order Lithobiomorpha; family Lithobiidae; genus Lithobius; species Lithobius niger. The sequence continues at coordinate 7,693 of JAHWFP010177310.1, forward strand.
AATTGCAGCGATGTTTTTCGAGTCAGTGACACTGTTAATGGTGTATTGAGAAATGGCATTGCACAACATCAGCTTAAAACAAAACATGAAATTGCCTGGGACAAATCCACTGTTTTGTGTAAATCAATCGCCCACAATGATTTTCACCTTAGAGCCCTTGAGTCGCTCGTCATTAAAAATCTGGCCAACAATTAAGTACCCCTCATGAATATAATGAGACCAGCATATGAAAACATCTACCAACTCGTTAAGCTGAATCTGGCCCGCCATCCTTGACTACAGACAACAAATGGGCAGTCCAGATAAAACGTGCAGTAAAGATCAGTGGTGTCTGAAGCGCGTGCTTTCGAAATTTTTTACTCCACACAATGTAGGGGTAAACCAATATTAATATCGGTATTTACAGATTTTATCAGTATTGTTTGTGTATCGGTATCGGATCTGTATCTGTGTTTATTTACCGATATTTTAGCCGATACGACCAACTTATGTGCGCACTGGCTACTCCACCTTGAGAAACCTTTCCTGCACAGCGTTGCTTGTATCCCATGACGTCATCTGCACAGCAGCTTAGTGAATTCAACGCGTGTGCTTTGCCCTATTCAGGGGGCTTCTTGGGATTAGGCCTATCTGCAGTGTACGTCGAGGTTTTTTTTTTTTTTACAGTCAAAGGTACATCTGTGGATCTGACACCACTGATAATTTTTAAAGAACTCAACAGGCAACAGTGTTCTCCTATTGTAGTATTGTGTTTTCGATTGTAAAGAAATCTTGGTGCAACTCGGTGGTGGTCTTGAAGCCAATTGGATATGCCATGGAATTGCACTGGACCTGCGTTACCTACACTGGGTCAAATCGGGGTGCAAGTCAGGGTTGATTCATGACTTGTGGTAAGGCCAGAATAAAACATGCTACGTTTTCTGATAACGCTAGAATAGTGTGTTTAAATAAGGATACAGTAAGTAGGGCTGTGTAGGCATGAGCACTTGCTATAAAGCCAGTAGCCCATTCATTAGCAAAGTTGATAGTGTTTCCTGTTAGGCTAGTGTGTGCATGGAAAATTCCTGTCAGTATTGGTAGTGTAACCGCCATTTTCTTGTGACGCTTTTTGAGCATGGCTTGTTGCCGGTCACCGCACTGGCTACTTGTTGTGAAAACTGCGTTGGTATGCCAAAAGCATAAGACCGTATTAGTTAATGGTAATTTTTTTCTTTGATTCTGATAGGAATGGGTAGGTTGTGATAGTTGGCATCTCAAATTTGTATGAAACTTTTTTGGTGGATGGCTACATGTGTGAGATGAATTGGAAACACAAATTTGGTGCTAAACTTTTAATTGTTCAGGAGCTAGCCTATACAAGGTTAAAGGTGCAGAGGTCAAAAAAGCTGCTGCATTTTAAAACGCACTAACTTTACGACTGGCCCACATCCTACATAAAGACTGCGTCATTCAAATTCTATTTGGAATGCATTTTAACATTAAAACTGATGGCGTATATGTGTTTACATCTTTGGCGTACTAGTGATGGAGGAAAATAAAAAAAATTTAAGATGCTAAAATTTACCGCTGGTACACCCATCTACCCCCTTTCATCATGAGTGTGCGAAAGTTTGATCTTAAGGCAGCAACTACTATGACGCTATACTTTCACTAAATAATGTTGACTTCATGGCACACTTGTGATTTTAGCAGTTTTTCAAATTTAAACGGTTTTATACAAAACCCATTTTAAAAATGCTATTAATCCTACATGAAGAGCTTACAAGCATATAAACTTAATTTTTGAGTATGTTAAACGATACTCTTGAAAAAGTTGGACAATTGCATTCCCTTTCATTTTACACAGCCTTGACTAATGACTGATTTGCTCTTATTTTCTACGGATCTGATTTAAACTGTACCCGCTTAATTGAAATGTATTATATATAGGCTAAACAAATTTTTATGTGCAGGTCCAAATATACATTTCCTGCAAATTGTAGCATTCAGTTCCTCAAATGCTATTTTCCCTAGTTGTGTTTTGTAGCCGGCCAGCACGGTAACCCAAGTGCGCTTGCGCACTTCCCTATAAAAACACCTGTGTGGACACGCTTTTGTTTCTCCGCATCCTTTACCGCATCTAGAACCCTTCGTCTGCTGAAGACCTTGCGCTTCTCCTTGACTGAAGAATCCTCGCAGCATCCATGGCAAGGCTCAAGGCATTCCAAAAGAAGCTTCCTCCCGGATGACCACTTCTCCCGCCAGCCCATCTACTACTCGCCCTCATGATAATGTGGGCCTTTCGTCCCCTGTTCCTGGACCTTCGACCACGTCTCGCCGTGATCATCCCAAGTGGACTTGGATACCGGTGTCGCCTCTTGGCTCAGCAGCATCTTCAAGCAAGACCGTTTCGCACACGCCAATCCAACGATCACCATGCACTTCGACAACACGTCTCCAGTCCCGTACGGCCAGACCACTGTTTTGACTCCTAACATTCAAACCCAACATGACAATCTTTGTTCAGCTAGGGATGCGTACGCAAAGCGTGAAACGAAAATTGGAAATCCCACTCCTCTGGCAGGAAGCACAAACGTTTGTGTTCCTCTGATGAAGTCCCGCTCGTTCTTCTCGTCGCTCTCGAGTCTTATCACCATCTCCTGCGGCCTCTGCACATCAGCCTATTTCTAAGAAACAAGTTCACAGGCTTATGGATCGGGCCATCCGGGAATTCTGCTATAAGCAGAAACCGTCTCGGCTTTCGACCCCTTAATCCCTGGCTTGCAAATTGTACACCACCACTGAATGGGTGACAGTCACAACAATACAACACCCTTTCGCGAGCGTCTCCATTCTTCACAGCTTTTCACCATCAAGAAGCGTCGCAACTCTGCAGCCAACGACGGAAGCACCTGTTCGTCCAATCTGCACCTATCCTTTCGACGGCCTTTCACGCCTCCATCGCTCACTCAATGAAAGCAACCGCCCGTTCGCATCGTTTGTTGGCTTCTGGTTCTGACAGTGAACTTGTATCTGCTTCAACTATCAACAAGGCACAACGGCAAAGACACAATCGCCACTCCCTTGACAACTCCATCCTTTCGTACGCTTAGGCGACCAGTCGGCCAGACACGCTCACTTTGATGACAGCTTTCACGACGACTCACCATTCCCTAGGAAAACATCGTTCGTTACCTTACTGTGAAAGTTCTCGTCACTATTAGAGTCATAATTACTGGAATTATGCAGAAAATGTCCGCTCATTTTCACAACGAGGACACCCCATTCCCTACCATTCCCTACCGTTTTCTTTACAAAGTTACCACATCCGACTCTGAACGAATCAATAACTGAGGCCTGTCAACTGGATTCAGCTTTGGCTTATGTAGTAACAAACAAAAGTATCCAGAAAACGCACACTTTCACAATAGACGACACTCGCACTGTCTAGCGAATTTTCTATAGTTAACTACTATCTTCCTCAGGCCTTAAAGTTAGTTTGGACTCTGTTTACATCCCTGTTGACTTCACTGTTATCGTCTGCTCGTTCGTTGCCATGCTCCAAATTTATGCGCTACATAGCCTCCCGATTTTTGCAGGCCCGCTATGCGAGTTGCGTAGCCTCCCGATTTGTGCAGACCGTTCCGGTGAGCTTGCCATGTGTAGTCCCCACTTTCTACACAACTGCTTGGAATGTTCCCAGCCGATTAGATGTGAAACTCTCGGGTAGGAGAGGCCTTGAACGTTTGTAAGTGGAATTCCTTTGGCTTCATGTTGACCAATAGGCTCAATAAATTTGAGGCACCGGAGGTGTCTGTCTCGTGCCATGTTGGACTTTATCAATGTACTAGTGTCATGCCATCTGATCTTGTGCTTTGTCTACATGAAATGCACTGCGATGCCATTATCTTTAACTGCATTCCGAACGTTTCCCATGTGTTGTGCAAGCCTCGTTCTCACTCCTTTTCTTGTCTCCCCAATGTAACCTACACAGCATCAGTCATTGCATGGAATTCTATACACTCTCGTTGGTGTTGTCAACAGACCCCATAGCTCTCACATCCTTCGATTTTTGCGTCTCGCGTCCGTGTGGGACTGCTTTCTTCTTTCGATGAACAATTCTCTTACGACATCCGTCTACGTTCAAGTAGGTCTTGAAGCCGTGCTGCCTCGGGATGTTTTGCACTGGCCCAGTCATTCCTTCCAGGTAAGTAAGCTTCACTCTCGGGGTTCCTTCATCGATTTTTAACTCATTTAACACATTCTCGTCTTCTCGGGGGCCTCTCTCATTTCTCATTTGCAACCATCAAAACCACCTTCTTTCGTAGCCGATTTAAAAGACCCACCGGGTAGTCCAGCTCAAGAACCTTCCTTTAGCAGCCTCCAAATGAGGTTTGCGAGGATATAGGCTACTCGAGTTTCGCACTAGCCTAACAACTGAGCAATAGCGCGCAGTTGTTCGTTTCGTTCGGGTGTCCCGAGTAGTACGGGCTGGCGCGCCTAGTTGCCATGGGCTTAACGTAGGGGGAGAACACCACTTTCCCTTCACCAGTCCTCTGTATATTCACATCCAAGAAGGGGAGTGCTCCATTTTCTTCTTCCTCCGCCGTGAAGAAGATCCCTCTCCTCTAGTTAACTTTATTCAATACACTTTGCAACTCCCTCTTCCCAAGCACAGCGAACACGTCAACAAACCTTTTCCACATTCTTACACTCGCACTCGATCTCGGAACCATTTTGTCAAGGTGCTGCATCACCATCTCCGCAATTATTGGCGAGCTACAGTAGCCCATAGGGGCTCCTCCATCTTGCCAATAAGTCTTCCCTCCAAACTCAACGTATATATAAGCAAGCAGAACCTTCAGCAGCGCACGATCTTTCTTGAACTCACTCCTTGGAACACCCCACCTCCTCGAGAGTGCCAGCATCTCCAATATGAGGCAGTGTGAGAGACTCGGGAACAATTTCACGACGTCAAGACACCATCTCATCCTCTCCAAGCTCCAGATGTTCGAGATCTTCCAGCAAATCACTAGTCTTACGAAGCCGACCCTCACCCCGCACGTACTTCTTGAGCCTCTCAGCCACTTCCCAGTCCGCTTCTGTGCCATTCCTCCCTTGGCTGAAGTAATCAGCCGAAGAGAGGTTGCCGTCTTTATGGGTCTTCACCTGGCAAAAATTGTGGGGAGGGGCTGTGGGAGAAAACCTCTGGACCTCATCTGCACTCAGATGTCCCTCATCCATTACCCGCTCAAGGCTGAACAGCAGATCCAACATAGGCCTATTGCCAACATTCACTTCAGTATCCTTATATATTCACTTCAGTATCCTTCCGGACGTCACAATATCACGAACAACCCTCTCGTCGTGGTCATTACGAGAGCACCACCGTCTGATTTGCCTTGTCTGCTTTGCATACAATATTATCTCTATCCCTGAGAGTCCGGATAGCTCTGGCTTGCTCCACTGTCACATCCGCTCTCACCTTTCGAGGTGGCCTGACAACCATCTGCCACAGCTTCAGTCTAATATCGGGGGCCCACGAGAATCCCGAAAGCAATTGTTCAACCACCAGGTTTGTCCTTACATTTGCATCCCCCCCCCCCCCCCCACTGGCGCAAACTTCAAATCAAGTTCAAAACGCTCATCTCGGTTTCAGAAAGCTCGATTCCAGATTTATTCACCACACGGATGTTGCATCTTAGGCCCTGCCCCCTCCTCCCTCACTTCAAGAGCACCCTCCCCCGTTCCGTCCTTCCTCCAGTACACCCCTTCATCATCACAGAGAGCCCTCTCGAGGGAGTGTATAGAATTCCATGCAATGACTGTGATGCTGTGTACATTGGGGAGACAAGAAAAGGAATGAGAACGAGGCTTGCACAACATTTGGGAAATGTTCGGAATGCAGTCAAAGATAACGGCATCGCAGTGCATTGCATGGAGACAAAGCACAAGATCAGGTGGCATGACACTAGTACATTGATAAAGTCCAGCATGGCACGAGACAGACACCTCCGGTGCCTCGAATCTATTGCTATTGGTCAACATGAAGCCGAAGGAATTTCTCTTAACAAACGTTCAAGGCCCCTCCTACCCGAGAGTTTCACATCTGATCGGGGGCACATTCCAGGCAGTTGTGTAGAAAGTGGGGACTACACGTGGCAAGCTCGCCGGATTGGCCTGCAAAAATCGTGAGGCTATGCAACGCACCAAATTTGGAGCATGGCAACGAACGAGCAGACGATAACGGTGAAGTCAACAGGGATGCAAACAGAGTCCAAACTAACTTTAGGGCCTGAGGAAGATAGTAGTTAACTATTGAAAATTCGCTAGACAGTGTGAGTGTCTTCTGTTGTGAAAGTGTACGTTTTTCTGGTGACATTTGTTCGGTAACTACATACGCAAAAGCTGAATCCAGTTGACAGGCCTCGGTTATTGATTGGTTCAGTCGGATGTGGTAGGTTTGTAAAGAAAACGGTATGGAATGGTGAGTCGTCGTGAAAGCTGTCATCAAAGTGAGTGTGTCTGGCCACCTGAGCGCACAAAAGGATGGAGTTGTTAAGGGAGTGGCGATTGTGTTTTTGCCGTTTTTCCTTGTTGATAGTTGAAGCAGATTCAATTTCACTGTCACTGTCAGAACCAGAAGCCGACAAACGATGCGAACGGGCGGTTGCTTTCATTGAGTGTGAGCGATGGAGGCGTGAAAAGCCGTCAAAAGGATGAGTGCAGGTTGGACGAACAGTTGCTTCCGTCGTTGGCTGCAGAGTTGCGACGCTTCTTGATGGTGAAAAGCTGTGAAGAATGGAGACGCTTGCGAAAGGATGTTGTGAGTGTCTTCTGTTGTGAAAGTGTGCAGTTTTCTGGTGGAGTTTCACAGTACGAAATTGAACGATCTTTTTCGGAATATTACGGATGCACATTCCCATCAGTTTTTAAGGAAGGTTAGGACTCTAGTGAAGAATTGTGATGCTCTTTTGTGATGCTCAATCTTGCCTGCAAGCATGAACGGATCGTTCCCAAGAGCTTGTCCGTTAAGCCACTTGCAGGAGGAACCGCCTTCCAGTTTTTGTGCGCCATGATCGGCGATTGTCACGTTTATTTGAAGCAACTCAAGACCAGTGTGATGATGTTGTAGTGTTTTCTGAGCAAGAATATTTCTGGGAATTTGTGGATTGACCTACAGGAGTACATAAAGAATCGTCGGGAGTGGGTTTTGGAGGTAACCGAAAAACGTCATGTTAAAAAACTGGAAGTGATGGGCGTGCACAGTGGGTCATATGAGAGGGCTCTACTTTGTGATGATGATGGGGTGTACTGGAGGAAGGACGGAACTGTGGGAGGGTGTTCCTGAAGTGAGGTAGAAGGGGGCAGGGCCTAAGATGCAACATCCGCGTGTGGTGAATAAATCTGGAATCGAGCTTTCTGAAGCCGAGATGAGCGTTTTGAACTTTGATATAAGTTTGTGCCAGTGGAGCCGGAGGGGGGGGGGGGTGTGAATGTAAGGACGAATCTGGTGGCTGATGTTGAACAATTGCTTTCGGGATTCTCTTGGGCCCCCAAACTTAGACTGAAGCTGCAGCAGATGGTTGTCAGGCCTCATCCTAAGGTGAGAGCAAATGTGACAGTGGAGCAAGCCAGAGCTATCCGGACTCTTAGAGATAGACAGTATTGTTGTGTGCAAAGCAAACAAGGCACACCAGACGGTGGTGCTCTCGTAGTGGCCACGACAAGCGGGTTGTTCGTGATATTGTGACGTCAGGGATATATAAGGAGACTGAAGTGAATGTTGGCAATAGGCCGATGTTGGATCTGCTGTTCAGCCTCGAGCGGTTAATGGATGAGGGAGAAGAGGTCCAGAGGTTATCTCCCACAGCCCCTCAGCGACTCCCCAAAATTTTTGCCGAGGTGTAGACCCATAAAGACGGCATGCCCCTCGTCTGATTACTTCAGCCAAGGGAAAAATGGCACAGAAGTTGGACTGGGAAGTGGCTGAGAGGCTCAAGAAGTATGTGCGGGGTTAGAGTTGGCCTCGTAAGACTAGTGATTTGCTGGATGAGCTCGAACATCTGGAGAGGATAAGATGATGGTGTCTTTTGACGTCGTGAAATTGTTCCCGAGTCTCTCACACCGCCTCATGTTGAAGATGCTGGCACTCTCGAGGAGGTGGAGTGTTCCAATGAGTGAGTTCAAGAAAGATCGTGCGCTGCTGAAGGTTCTGCTTGCTTCTATTTACGTTGAGTTTGGAGGGAAGACTTATTGGCAAGATGGAGGAGCCCCTATGGGCTACTCTAGCTCACCAATAATTGCGGAGATGGTGATGCAGCACCTTGACAAAATGGTTCTGAGATCGAGTGTGAGTGTACGAATGTGGAAAAGGTTTGTTGACGACGTGTTCGCTGTGTTTGGAAAGACAGAGTTGCAGAGTGTATTGAATAAAGTTGACAACTAGAGGAGAGGGATCAGCTTCACGGCGGAGGAAGAAGAAAATGGAGCACTCCCCTTCTTGGATGTGAATATACAGAGGACTAGTAGAGGGAAAGTGGTGTTTTCTCCCTACGTTAAGCCCATGGCAACTAGGTGCGCCATCCCGTGCTACTTGGATCACCCGAAGGAGCAATTGCGCGCTATTGCTCACACCACAGATTAAAGAACTCTTCCGGCTTACAGATATGACACTGGCGCGCTAAGTGGTACCTCGTTTTCTTTCCTGCTGAGTCATACTTCGCAATTGATTCGCCAGCAGGCGCTACGATCGCCCGCGAGGACGCGGTATAATTAGAACGACTAGCACAGAAAATACGCACACTTGCGCGGTGGTTTTCATAACGCTACCATAGCATAGCAGAAGTAGGTTTAGATCACTTTAGCGTTTCAGTTTCGCTATCTGCTAGTGACATCTGGCGAATAAAGTGCGAGAACATGAGTCGTCGCGCCGACGCGTTGCTGAAACGAGGCCCCATTTTTGAAACGCTGGCTGAGTTACAAGTGTCGTATCTGTGAGAGGGAGAGTTCTTTAATATGTGGCTCAGAACGAGCTTGTTGGGCTAGTGCGAAACTCGAATTGCCTCGATCTCGCAAACCCTCATTTGGAGGCTGCTAAAAGTAAGGTTCTTGGAGCTGGACTGACCGGCGGGTCTTTTAAATCGGCAACGATAGAAGGCGGTGTTGATGGTTGCAAATGAGAAAAAGAAGAAGAGAGGCCCCCGAGAAGAGGAGAATGTGTTAAATGAGTTGAAAATCGATGGAGGAACCCCGAGAGTGAAGCTGACTTAACCTGGAAGGAATGACTGGGCCAGTGCAAAACGTCCTGAGGCAGTACGGCTTCAAGACCTACTTGAAGAACGTAGACGGACTTCGTAAGAGAATTGTTCATCGAAAGAAGAAGGCAGTCCCACGAGGACGTGAGACGCAAAAATGCAAGTATGAGAAAGCTATGGGTCTTGATAACACCAACGAGGGAGTGTGTAGAATTCCATGCAATGACTGATGCTGTGTACATTGGGGAGACAAGAAAAGGAGTGAGAACGAGGCTTGCACAACATATGGGAAATGTTCGGAATGCAGTCAAAGATAACGGCATCTCGGTGCATTGCATGGAGACAAAGCAAAAGATCAGGTGGCATGACCATGCTATTGGTCAACATGAAGCCAAAGGAATATCACTTACAAACGATCAAAGCCCCTCCTACCCGAGAGTTTCACATCTGATCGGCTGGGAACATTCCAGGCAGTTGTGTAGAAAGTGGGGACTACACGTGGCAAGCTCGCCGGATCGGCTTGCACAAATTGGGAGGCTACGCAACTCGCGTAGCGGACCTGCAAAAATCGGGTGGCTATGCAACGCACCAAATTTTGAGCATGGCAACGAACGAGTAGACGAACGGTGAAGTCAACAGGGATGTAAACAGTCCAAACTAACTTTAAGGCCTGAGGAAGATAGTAGTAGTAGTAGTAGTTACTATCGAAAATTCGCTAGACAGTGTGAGTGTCTTCTGTTGTGAAAGTGTGCGTTTTTCTGGATACTTTTGTTCGTTACTACATAAGCCAAAGCTGAATCCAGTTGACATGCCTCGGTTATTGATTGGTTCAGAGTCGGATGTGGTAGGTTTGTAAAGAAAACAGTAGGGAATGGTGAGTCGTCGTGAAAGCTGTCATCAAATTGAGCGTGTCTGGCTGACTGGTCGCCTGAGCGCACAAAAGGATGGAGTTGTCAAGGGAATGGCGATTGTGTCTTTGCTGTTGTGCCTTCGTGATAGTTGAAGCAGATAAAAGTTCACTGTCACTAGCAACTCGCGTGGCGGGCCTGCAAAAATCGGAAGGCTATGCAACGCACCAAGTTTGGAGCATGGCAACGAACGAGCAGACGATAACGGTGTAGTCAACAGGTATGTAAACAGTCTAAACTAACTTTAAGGCCTGAGGCCTGAGTGTCTTCTGTTGAGAAAGTGCGTTTTTCTGGTGACTTTTGTTTGTTTCTAATGGAGTTTCCATTCAGTTTTGGAAACAACCATGAAAGTTGGCACATATGCTTATTGATATGCTTATTGAAACCCACCGTTTCAAAAAAAGTCCCATCAGCCACTTGAAAATCTTAAGATGGCGGACAAATACCAAGCAAAATGGCCACCAAAAAATGATTTTCTGCCTGTATCTCCTTAAATATCAATTTGATCAAAAATCGCGTTCAGACTGAAGTTGTAGAAAATTAAATTATGTATAGAAGAGCATTCTATGAAATTTTCGGTACATGCAGTGGTTAATAAGATATACTTCGTTGAAGAAAGGACAACTCGGCTGTCATCTTGAAAAAATGGCCGGTAGCGTAGTATTTTATGTTAGCTCTTGGGGAAGTAAAATTTACAACTAGAAAACGTCCGGAGAATATCTTTGTGTCATGTTTACTAACTAATGTGACAATGTATGCACCAAACACAGGTTTATTGCATAAATAAGTAATTAAAGGATTATTTGATCATTTTGTACATTTGTTACAAATACCATTCATACGCTATAGTCTACCAGCTAAGCTCAAAAAGGTCTCTAGTTTACGAGATTAGAAAAATTCCGTACACCCCTCGAGAGTGTGATTAGGGTGGATGTAGACTTATGAAGTGGTGCTGCATTCGTATAACGTTTTCAAGATGGCGTCTAAAAATGATGACCAAAAAACCGTTTTTTGCTTGAACCGTTCATCCGATCGAAAAACCGGAAACCATTTGTCTAGAATAAAATTTCATTCAGAAAATGTTCTATTCATATTTTTCGTAAAGTAACCCTTCTGGCCGAAATTCGTCAATTAAGTAATAGTTACTGGTTAAAATCGAGCGGTTATCGATTTTTAACCAACGGGTACGATTATTGGCCGGTTCGAGTATGCAAATAGGTCTAGGGTGGAGCTATTTAAAAATACTTCTTATAGATAATAAAAATTCTCGACGAAAATCTGCATAAACATTAAAAGTATTATTTTAATAACCGTCACTAGCTGCCAATAGATGTCGCGTCTCTCCGTACGAAGATGCTTCCTCGAAGAACACACCTCGACGAAAACCAGTCGTGGCGGCTATTTTGTCTACTCCCCTAATATCGTTGTGTGTCGGATCCGATAGTTTACAGGGCAAGGTACAGCCATACCGGCTAAGCCATACTGTTGCAACGATTTTGTCCGTTTGTCGCTTTTTTCAACTTCGGAGCGGTACCTGATAAAGACGACACGGTATTCACGGTGTCGATCCAGTAACCAAAAGTTAGTTAAATCAAAACAGCATTGCTTACTTATAACTATTAATCTTTCTCGACGCAACTAAATGAAATAATAAGTAATAGTTATTTGTTAAATCGAGCGATTTTTAACCAACGGGTACGATTATTGGCCGGTTCGAGTATGCAAATAGGTCGAGGGCGGAGCCCGAGACCATTTGCATACGAGAGCCGGACAATAATCGCACCCGTTGGTTAAAAATCGATAACCGCTCGATCTAAACAATAAATTGTTTATATCACGGTTGGGACGTCAAGCTAATTCTTATTTAATTAAAACGTTTTGTGTTCGTGAAAATTGCTTCAAGAAATACGGTAATACGTTATGTCAAATGAATGAAGGTCATTTCATTTTAGTTTGTGGCGGGGGAAGTGGGTGTTAGACGGACGATTCCTTTGGCAGGTAGGCAGACTGTAGGCTACGCTCAAGTTTGTGGAATGTTGGGGGTGGGTGGGAGTCAGACGACGCATCGTTTCGCAAGGTTTGGCTGGTAAGCTAGCTCGCTCGCTCTGTTCGGAGAGAATAAACTTCGATATGTGAGGAAGCTGGGATAGAAAGACATTATGCCAACATTCTGGCAAGGTAAGTAATTCTTTTTGTGCGTTTGTAGTTTGAGAACTGTTTCAAATCACCGGTAACCGCCTAATAGGTGAATTGGTAGGAATGAAGGTCAATCCATTTTGGGTTATGGAGGGGGGGAGGGGAGAGAAGAGTTAGACTGAGGGAATAAACTTGGAATGGGCCAGTCCGACATGTGAGCGTTAGCAGGTAAAGAATTTCATTTCATTAAATCCCGTTAACGCAATGTACATTTGCATTGCGTTAACGGTTTACAACGCTGTATAATTTTGGTTGTGGGTGCATTCCCGTCGCGTGATCCGGAAGTGTCAAAAGTGTTGTTATCGGCAAAAGTGTGGGGTAACTTGATAACCCACACTTTTTGCGATGACGCACACTTCCGCTCACGGTGAACGGAATTTAACCTACGGAAATTTAGCATGGCGTTGAGTTAGCGTGACGTCACAGCCGTGGTACAAGTTCTTTTAGAGCGTTTATGTGCTATAGCTAAAACGGTGCATATCTGTATTATAATTCCGGATTTTAAAAAGCTGCAATGTTAGTTCTAATTAAGAGCCACTAACGAAATTCAGATTAATGAAAGATGTATGTTTTCCAACAGGGGTAATTTAACGATTTATTTTATGTCAGCGCTTTGATTTTAACATTGGTTTGTGAAAAGTTCCAGCACTTTGATTGTAGCGTTGGTTTACGACAAGTTCCATCTTTAAAGTGGTGCGGTATTAAAACGATTTATTTTAATTAGGAGATAAAGCTATGGGAGTTTATCTACGTTGCAGACTTGTAGTGCTTTGGTTTTTGCGTCATTTTATGACAAGTTCCATCTTTAAACCGCTGCAGTAGCCGCGCCAATTCAGATAAATGAATGTCATTTGGCTTAAATGAAAGATGAAGGTGTATATTTTCCAACAAGGGTAATTAAAATAATTTATATTAATTAGAAGCTACGCTACGATGGTTTTTCTACATTTTAGCTCTGTGCTTCTACGTCATTTTACCACAAGTTCCATCTTTAAACTACTGCAGTACCCGTCTAATTCTGATAGATGTGATTAGGCTTAGATGATTGATGAAGCTATTTTCGAACAAGGGTAATTAAAATGATTTATTTTAATTTCCAGATAAGCTACATCAGTTTATCCATGTTGTAGCTCTTAGATTTTTGCGTCGTTTTACGACAAGTTCCAGCTTTAAACTGCTGCTGTAGCCATTCTAATTCAGATAAATGGATGTAATTATGCTTAGATGACGATATATACATCTTCATTTCTTATTTCAGCCTAATCACTTCCATTTATCTGAATTAGAACAGCCACTGTAGCAGTTTAATGATGGAACTTATGGTAAAACAATGCAGAAATTATGGCACCACAACGTAGATAAACTACCGTTGCTTAGCTCCTAATTAAAATAAATCATTTTAATTACCCATGTTGGAAAATATATATCTTCATCATTTATCTTAAGTCTAATCACTTCCATTTTTTGAATTAGAAGCGCTACTGCAGCAGTTTAAAGAAAGAACTTGTCCTAAAATGACACAAAATTCAAAGCACTACAACGCAGATAAACTGCCGTAGCCTAGCTCCTAATTAAATATAAATTGTTTTAATTACCATTGATGGAAAATGTATATCTTCATCTTTTAGCTAAGCCTAATCACATCCATTTATCTCAATTAGGACGGCTACCGCACCACTTTAAAGTTGAACTTGTCGTAAACCAACGCAAAAATCAAAGCGCTGCGACGTAGATAAACTGCCATAGTTTAGGTCCCAATTAAAATAAATCGTTAAATTACCCTTGTTGAAAAACGTACATTTTCACCTTTCATTTAAGCCAATTACGTTAGTGGATCTTAGAATTAATATTGCAGCTTTTTAAAGTCGGAAATTAATAATACACATATGCACTGTTTAGCTATAGCACATAAGCGGTCTAAAAGAACTTAAATGCTGAATTTCGGCCAGAAGGGTTACTTTTACGAAAAATATGAATAGAACATTTTCTGAAGGAAATTTTATTATAACATAAATGGTTTCCGGTTTATTTTCGATCGAATGAATGGTTCAGGTGCTAGAAGCAAAAAACGGTTTTTTGATCGCCATTTTTGGACGCCATCTTGAAAACGTTATACACGAAAGCTGCACCACTTCACGAGTCTGCATCCACCTCTAGTGACGATATCCAGGGGTGTGCCTGACACCCTGTACTTGCGGAATTTTTCTGGCTTCGGGTTATACTATCTCATAAACGAAAGTCCTTTTTGAGCTTGATCGAATGAACGGTTCAGGTGCTAGAAGCAAAAAACGGTTTTTTGATCGCCATCTTGAAAACGTTATACACGAAAGCTGCACCACTTCATGAGTCTGCATCCACCCCTAGTGACGATCTCCTGGGGTGTGCCTGACACCCCGTACTTGCGGAACTTTTCTGGCTTCGCGTTATACTATCTCATATACGACAGTCCTTTTTGAGCTTGGCTGGTCGGCTATATCGTATGAATGGTATTTGTAAAGAATGTGCAAAATAACCAAATAATCCTTTCAACTACTTATTTATGCAATTAACCTGTGTTTGGTGCAGACATTGTCACATTAGTTAGTAAACATGACACAAAGATATTCACCGGACTTTTTCTACTTGTAGTAAATTTTACTAACTCCATGAGCTAAACAGAAAATACTATGCTAGCGGCCATTTTTTCAAGATGGCAGCAGAGTGGTCATTTCTTCAACGAAGTATATCTCCTTAACCATTATGTGTACCGAACATTTTGTAAAGTGCTTTTCTAAAGATACAGTAAAACCTCGATCATCCGAACTAATTGGGACCAAGGGTAGTTCGGATAATCGAAAATTCGTTTAATCCCATTAATGTTAACCAGCCGTACTGCATGCAAGGGAAAAATTACAGGCAAAACCGGTATTTTTTACCTATATTTTCAAGATTGCCATTCAGTTAAGTAATTGATTGCGATTGAACTATTTTGCTAATGAATAGTTTAATCGATTAAACTAAAATGTTACTGTACCGTAAATAATAAAATAAAAAATAAAAATAAAATCCCTATGAACGATCAATGTAAATCAGGTATAAATCATTCTATGCAGGCAGTAATTCTTGCAGTAGGTCTAATCATAATATATTTTTGCACCTGAATTAGTATTTTTACGTCGTCAAAACTAACGTGAAATTGCTTCTGTGTGATGAAAAAATAGCACTTGGTTTAAGCGAACGGCGGCTAATTCATTAACCCTTTACTTCACGGACATTTACGAGAACTTTCACCCTCATTTCCTCGTGAAAATTACCAGTTTCTCCACAAATGTGCATCCCAGTTGAAAATTAAGCTGTAACCTTTCAGCTGTTCGCAAGTTTTTAATTTTATTTCTAAAACAACCAGGCAGCTTCAATACCATGGCTTAAAAAATGTAATAAACTGCTTAATAATTAGTAATTTGAAGTGCGAGATGCACGAAACGCGTAAAAATGCGTATGTGAGTGAATCCTGTAGAAGCGTAGAAAAGCGTATATGTGAAGGAAAGGGTTAAACAAGCATCGTTTGGCTGCCATCTTGTCGTGGGGAAATCCTCTTTCCTGCTGCCAACAACGTCACTGCCTTTTCCTCCAATTAACTGCTTCGTTTCAAAAGCCGTTGGCGTGTTCTGTAGTATCGCGACTCGCGAGCGGTTCATTTGTAGCACGTGGCCAGTCATAATATGATGTCGCGCGAAGCGAGTCAAGGTTGCCTCATTGGAACTAGCATGATCTCGTTCTTTATGAATGGCTGTTAGGAGACAACAATGGCGGATCGAGACAGATTGCAGGAGCGCTATCGACGATCGGCAATATTTTAGGCCATGTAACAACTTTTTGCACGGTAATAAAAATATAAAGATTTTTGAGTTGGTAAAATACTGTGGAAGAACAACCAGTGGCTGTTAGCATTCCAAGATTGCCTGGGTTCAGCAAGTATTGATTTTTTCTTTAGGCCTACTCTGAGCTCGTAGGTTGCCGGTTTTCTTGGCCAAAGGTTCGGATAATCGGGGTTCGGATAACTGAGGTTTTACTGTAATTTAATTTTATACAACTTCAGTCTGAACACAATTTTTGATAAAATTGATATTTAAGGAGATACAGGCATTGAGCCATTTTTTGGAAGCCATTTTGCTTGGTATTTGGCTGCCATTTTGAAATTTCAAGTAGCTAATGGGCTTTTTTGAATCAGTGGGTTTCAATGAGCATATGTACCAACTTTCATACTGTTTCCTAAAGTGTCACCTAATATGCCCCACTACACGAGACGGCGACCCATAGCAACTTGATGTCTTGGGCCAATCGACCACCCTTCCCACGATGTTACTGTGCAATGGAGGCCTCTTTCTTGGGAAAGGCTAACCATTGGGGCTCTGCCAACACGAAAAATTGTTTGTTACACCTATCTGCAGGTTGAATTCTTTGAATTTGAAATTCCCTCCATGGTTAAAGACAATGACAAGCTGCTTCGTCTGGGCTTACATGCTACATCAAAAGCCGACCTCCTTAACACTGCTAACGCACTGTGAAAAGCTTTCGTCGGAACCAAATCACCTCGAAGTCAAATACCTTTTGTTCCTGATTAATTAAGCTTTCAAGAAAGCATGTTTTGGCACTTTTCACTAGATGCGTTGGTTCATCAAAGCACTAAATTCATCTCTCCTTCTGCGTGATGGCGCTCTTCAATCGGCACCAAACCTCGACTCGACAAAACATCAATTAAGGAACTAACCAATCCACAAACCTGACACGCTCGTTCGCGGCCTAATCCCAGAGTTGGCCCCCACACTGAGACGTCATCAAAGCCAAAACAACAGCAAAAACCCTTCGCCAAAAACTCAAGGCAACATGGATCCAAGAAATTACAACTACTACGAAGAAAACTACAACAGAAATTGCAACTGTGACGTCCAGTCTTTTCATGGCAGATCAAGCAAAGCCATCGGGGAGTCAACCAACAGAATTTATGACAGCCACTGGAAAAGATAGTTTCATTGGTGTAATGGAAGGAAAATCAATCCAGTTGATCCCCATTTGCCGAAACTGATTTTCTTCACTGACCTCTTCAAAGAAGGTCTGAAGGGTTCTACAATCCTTGTTTACCGTTCAGCCCTAAAAACACCTCCTTCACAGCTGCAGGCAGCACTGACCTTCTTGACTTTTGGATATCCCCTCTCATCAAATCTTTTAAATCCAACACCCCACAATTCGACGAGTCTTTCGAGATGGGGCCTTACAATAGACTTGGACACCTTTTGAAGGACATCATTAGAAGTAATACGGTATTACCACACGGACGAATACTGAAAAGTCCTCTTAAATTTTCGGTGGTTACACACGGGATCTGTGGTAGTCCTTTCACCTTCTTCCGAAGTAAAAAATGAAGCAGAAAATGTTCGAAGACGTTCGGAGCAACCAATGTCCACCCCTCCAAGCCCTTTCAACCAGAGAGGAGTGTATTGTGTTCCCTGTGGTGTTGTGAAGCGGTATTTGTGAGAGAGATCCGGAGCCGCCGCACCTCCAGTTTCGCCTTAAAGAGATGCAACGGCACAAGAAGACAGAAGAAATGGGATTGCCCTCCAATGTATTGAGAATCCGCAACATTCCATCAACTGATGTAACAGTTCTGTCTTATTGCGATCCAATACATTCATGGACTCGCACCTCAGAGCACTTGAATCTATAGGCTATAGCTATAGGCCAATTCAAGGAAACGGGAGTGCAGCTGATGAACATATATGGACCTTCCTATCCCAACATTGATCGCCTGCTCAGGCTGGAGCTGAAAGCAAAACTCTTGCCAGATGTGACAAGTCCAGATGCAGCAAGAACATAACTGTATAGATCAGTGGTTAGCAGCGTGAATTTCAAAATGAAGTGACTTCGAACGTTTTGTGCTCCTTTTTTTTTTACTTCTGAAAAAGGTGAAAGGACTACCACAGACCTGTGTGTAATCACTCAGAGAGGAGTTGTGTATTGTGTTCCCTGTGGTGTTGTGAAGCGGTATTTGTGGGAGAGATCCGGAGCCGCCTCCAGTGTCGCCTTAAAGAGATCAGGATGCAATGGCACAAGAAGACAGAAGAAATGGGATTGCCCTCCAATGCATTGAGAATCCGCAACATTCCATCAACTGATGTAACACTTATTGCGATCCAGTCCAGTCCAGTCTGTCTTATCCAATCCACAAACCTGACACGCTCGTTCGTGGACTTTTCAGTATTTGTCCGTGTGTGGTAATAGCGTATTAGTTCTAATGTCATCAATTCGCCACAGTAAAAGTAGTAAACACCGGTTACCAGTTTTTCACGTCCGTATGATGGAAGCTTATGAACCTGTGCAACATATATCTTCTCGCACTCTTTCCAACTCTATTCCTAACTACACTTGCGGCAAGCGTACAGTGCAGTGAACTATAGGCCTTTTCCCGGTCATCTGCTTCTGCTTCCCCAAATTTACAGCAGCCCATTTAACGTCAAGAACAACATTTCGACCGAAAACTCGCGAGCCATCAAAATCATTATCGTTCCAGCCCTTTCAAACAAACTAGGTAACGAACCGGAACACCTCCCCTGTCCAGTACGTGCACTTAGTTTATACATCGAGAGGATGGATAGTAACTAATTCCGCAAAGGAGGAAATCGACGTTTCCTTCCCTTCATAAGGAATTTTAGGGAAACCTCAGTAAGAATGATCACAACCTGGATAAAAACTGTCGTCTTAAACGCTTACGAAGCCTACAATTGTGCCGACAATAACATCAGGATGACAGCACATGAGCTGAGGGCCATCTCAACATCAGGCCAAAGAAAAAAAATTGTTTGGTTTGTGTTACGCAGTTTAAAAAAAAAATGGGGTCGGTCGGTCAGAAAATCTTTTTTTTTTCTTTACCTTTTTGTTTTGTTACTGAATCAGAAAGTTTTACTTAAAACAATATAATTTATTATTTTTTTATGCAATAGAGATACATTCATGTTCATGGAGCAACATTTTTCCAGGAAGCATTTGAACCATTTTTGTATAGTAAGATGGGGGTGTCAAAATAGGGAGGGGATTTTTTTTTCTTTAGATAGAAAAAATGTTTAAGGTCGGTCGGGTAACGCAAACCAAACCATTTTTTTGGTTTGGCCTCATGGGCTTTCCACAACAACATCCCAGTTCCTGAGATCCTTACAGCAGCATCATGGAGAAGCACATCACACTACTTCAGGGCCCTATAGCAGAATCAGCACGATGCATGACGATACGTCGCGGACAGTTGAAGGGTGTCGTGGACAAAGTTTGGCCAAATTTCTGCCGTTTTATCAATTTTGACCGATGTTGATCGTCTCGGCGAGACCTTTCCATTGATGGAGTATCCAGATCAATAGGATAAAATGCTGCAAAGTTATTCTATAAAAACCGATAAACATGTGGGTAACCATATGAGAAAAAAAAAAGATTAGGTGCAGACAATTTTTTTTTTCGACAATTTGTGTCGCAGCCGGATGAGTCGTCAAACCCCCTCAAGCACGACGGAGTAGAAGCAAGACCCTAAAAAAAAATGCCCTTTTCAGGGCTACCACATTTTACGAACGTGGCCAGTTTTCCCATTTCCCAATTTCTGTTTCTGGATAAACTTCAAAGTTTGTAACTTTTTGGGGGAACCTGCTTGTAACTCTAGGTGCCCATCAAGGTGGTGGCCACCGCCAGTTTTGACGAAGGATATTTCAACAGGCTGCCACCGGCTATTTATTTTTCTATTGCCTACGAAAATGTACATTACCCACCCACCCACCCTACCTCCCCTCTTGAGTCACCATGACATATCGAGAGAAAAAAAAGATGCCAACTTTCACGCTTAGGCGCTTTTATATGGATGGGTGTGCTGGCGGATGCACACTAGGGTTACCAGGCTGGCCCGCTTCTTATAACTTAAAACCTCGAGGGAAAACAGCATTCGAGGAATTGAATGCTACAATTTACAGGTAATTGACATTTCGTTGGCAATAAAAGTAAAAATTAGCCAGTAGCTGCTTGCATTTTTGACTTTTTTAGAAACCAATTCGTGTGCTTAAAGTTCCATATAGCTTTGAGCAACACTGGGCCATGTTTAAAAAAGACAAAACCAGACCACCTCTGATAAGCCACCCAAATTGCCTGCAGCTGCCAGATCTGTCCAGGCATGCCTCATGCTGTTGCTATGGCTTCTTGTTTGTGTAACCTAGGAACAAGCCTAACTGCAAACTTCCCAAAATGTGCAGCAAATAAAATTGCCACAGTTTTGCAGTTTTTAGATAATCAAAAAGTAATTTTGTCTATGTAAGCTCTTAATGTAGGGAGTACAATAGTATTTTTTATTTGTGTAAAACTAAGTTTAAAGTTTAAAAATGGACTGTTTATTCAGATTATCCTTCAAAGAACACAAAAACACTTTACCACCTTTGAAGAACACAAAATGGTCCTACTCTTGAATTTTCGGTGATACTCCTTTCACCTTATTCAGAATTTGTGAAAACGCAGCATTGATTTTCTTTCCAATGTTTAAACTCTCGCTAGTCTGTCGAACCACTAATCTGTACATCGCGTGGAATCTGGTTTTTCCACTGCCTATCCAGATTGGCGCCTAACAAGCTGGTTAATGTTGGTATTGCTTGAATTTTTGAGATAGCTTTTAAATACCAATTTGACTGCCGGTGTTTTCGATTATCCTTCAACTTGCATATAAAGAGGTACTCCACAAGTAATTTTGTCTGCTTGTAAGCTCTGATGTAAGCAATAATAGCATTTTTAAATCTGTTAATTTTGTGTAAAAAGAAAGTTTAAATTTGAAAAACTTGCTAAAATCACAAGTATGCCTCGATGTAAACACTGTTTAGTGAAAGTATACCTTTATAGTGGTTGATGCCGCAGGAGCATATTTTGGCACACCCAGGTGAGTTTTAAAATACGTGCAAGTGGTAAATTTTAAACTTGTTTCATTTCCCTCCATCAGTATGAAAAAGATGTAAACGCATATTAGCCATCAGCTTTAATGGTAGAATGCATTCCAAGTGTAATCTGAATGGCACTGTCTTGATGTACGTGGGCCAGCCCGGAAGTTAGCGCGTTTTACAATGCAGCCCTTTTTTACCTCTGCGCCACCATCTTTTAACCTTACATATCGCCCCAAATTGTGGTTCCACATTCATCCCACTCATGTAGGCACCCAACAAAAAAAGTTCCATTCAAATCCAAGATGTCCACTATCACGACCTGCCTGACCCTCTGCAACAGTTTTCTCCTACTCTTTAAGCTAGGGCCTCAGAGGGCCTCTTTACCTTGATGCTATGGCTCCATGCTATGTATTCTGTATACTCTATATCTTTACTAATGTATTGCAGTAATGCTATGTACTTTATGTATGGTCCAGTTCCTGGAGATCAGTGGACAGAATGGCTCTGGCCTTGCCTGCCCCAGAGGTAGCTGCTAGCAGAGATGGCTCATGGGATACCAGGATAGCTGAAGCGTGCCACTCTGCTAAAGCCCTGATAAGCGCATCCTTGAACCACTGGAAAACATATCCTAAGGAGAGACCGCGTGACCCTGAAATCACCATCCTTTCTGGCTTTCTTCCTTGTACCGGGAATAGTGGGGTTGCACAAGTGGTGCATCGGCCGGGAATCGAACCCGGGCTGCTCGCGTGGCTGGCAAGTATTCTACCACTGAAGCACCGATGCAAAACAAGCACCAGCGTTCTTCTGTGCGTCAGTTTCACGAATGCTCGCCCCTTTGCATTATCTGAACGTACAGAGGTATTTTGATATCCTCTCCATTATGTCACAGGAATTCCGATTGCACTTCATGGCGATCGAAGACACCCTAATGATTTTGGTTCGTGAAGGATTTAAAATAAACATAAAAACAGACTTATGTAAGAAAGAAACCGTATTAGGTTATAAGGTTACAAGTGAAGGGGTTTTGCCGAATCCTTGTAAGAAGGGAATTCTGGAGAATTGGCCACGCCTCAAAAGCATTAATGAGCTCCGGGAATTTCTAGGTTTGGCGGGTTTTTCCGTAGATTCGTAAGGTCATATTCGCCGATTGCAGCGTCTCTCTTTGTGGTGCTAAAAGGTAAAACTCTGAAATTTGTCTGGGAGGCGAAGCAGGAACAAGCTTACCAGAAAATCGAGAAAATGTTGGTAGACGCTCCCTTGTTGGCAGCACCTGATTATAATCAGCCTTGGATAGTTATGGCAGATGCATCTTTCTCTGGGGCTGGAGCTATTTTATATCAGGTCGATCCACTCGCTAAGGAGAAAACCATAGATAGAATCTCTAGACGTTTGACAGTTGCAGAACAGAGATTTTCTAATAGTGAAAAGGAATTGACTATTATTTGGGCAGTGCGTAAGTGACGTAGGTACATTGAAGGTGGTGTAATAACAATTTTTAGTAACAACAGGGCACTTTCGGTTTTATCGAAGGTAAGCTCACCAACAGGACGCTTAGCGAAGTGGCTTGTGGAGTTATGTCAGTTGGACGTTAAGATCTGCTTCGTCCCAGGTGCACAGAATCGCGGATGTGTTGTCTAGACGATACGAATCTGAAAGACTTTACTCCTATCACTAATCCAATCTTGATACCAGCTATGAATGAACGAACGGGTCAGAATTATTATGTTTTTAACAACGATTGTTTGTGTAATCAGATCGATGTTGAGCAGATTACGCTTGATCAGATTAGAGCAGAAACATAAGACAAATACACGTTGGCATTAAAGTTAGCTTTGGAGGGAGAAACGAAGGAAATGAGGTATGATTCGCCTTCAGTTCATAGATTTGTGTTGAAATACCAGCCAAAGTCAATTGTGAGTGACGGAATAATTTATGTGGATGTAAATATAGATGTTTTTGATGCGCCGAATTTGAAAATTCTGTGCCCCGTTCGCTGCAAAAGAAAATCATTCAGCTGGACGATACGTTTACAGGTCCTCATAAGGGATTTTATTTGAGCACATGGTTAAACGCTTAAAAGGTGATTTCGAATTACATAAGGACGAGTAAAGTTTGTCTAGGTCCATAAGGTGCTGCAGACTCGTAAGAAGGCTAAAACGATGATAGTTATTAAAAAGGAAGCATGGGAGAGTATTGTTTTTGACCTGAAAGGCCCACTGGTACGGAGTACAAACGATTTTACTTACATCCTAGTGGTGCTTGGGGTTGAGTTAATTCCCCTAAGAAACGCTGAAGCTAAAACTATAGCAAAAGCACTCATTGATGAAGTGTTTTCATGGCATGGCGTGCCAGCGGAAATTTTTTCCGACAGCTCCAATAATTTGAGAGGGCAGAATTTATGCATGCAATGGCGTATCAAGGCTAGGTTTCTGTCGGTCTATTCACCTAAGTCCAGCCTAGCTGAACGGTGGATGAAAGTTAGACGAGAAATCGGGTCATAGAAATCGGGATTTGCGTTTGAAACAGTTACAGTTAGCATTAAATTCAGCAACTGATTCGGTGACGGGTTTCGCCCCAAGTATGTTGGCGACAGGAAGGGAGTTACGTATGCCCGGGCCCCTGTCGGGAAAGTACAAACGGACGAGGTTACCCTTTACACATCTTAAACTTAACCGTCACGCATGCGTGCGATAGAAGAGCTGTACGCAAACGTCAAGCAACTAAGTTGCATCGCGCTGCAAAGGCAGATAAGAATAAAACGGGTAAGGAATTTGAAGTTGGAAGTAAAGTTTACATACGAAATTACCCTAGAAATGACAAATCCCGCTATTTTATGAAACAAAAATGGCACCAATTTACATCGGAAATTAAGAGATTGTTACAAAGTTTAGTCCTGTAGCTTATCAGCTTAAAGATCTTAATACAGGTATTATTTCTCGTTATGTGTATCACATAGATAATTTACGTGAACAGATTGAGGGTGAGCGATACCCAGTTAGTGAAGCAGATTCCGAAGAATTCTAAACTTAATCTAAAGGTAGTTACTGTGTTTCTTCTTGGTCTTCTTTTGGCCGGCGGTAGCTAAATCTTAAAATAATTTTGCATGCAAATCTTGGTGTTGCTTGTAGACTGACAGAAATAACATTTAAATGCAAATAATCTGGTGACACACTGGTGTTAACGCTAATATTAATTACTTAAGAAAAGTCTTGCGAATGCTTAAGATTGAAGGTTGACCGAGTTAGTAGCATGATTTAGTAATGAATTTGTTGGAGTAACCAGATTTTCGCTAGAGAATTTACAACTTTTTTTTAATGAATGTGTATTGAACTAACCTAACACGCTAATCTACCCTACAATGAAAACTAACCTAATAACAGACAGGAAATGAAAGGGGGGTTACCACAATAGAGTTTGTGTGATTTGTATGGATTAGAAAACATAATTAATAGTTGATGGAAGACGTGGTGAGACAATTTTTCTTTTTTTTTTAACAGCAATTAAAAGCTAATTTCGAGTTAAACTTAGCTGATTGTTGCCGCGTTAGTCACTTTTGACAAGCGTTGTTACCGATATTTGACAATTAAGATTTTGAAGTAAAATCTTTCTTAGCTGATTTTAATGGTAACCAATGATGAGTGGTTAGTTTTCAAGTGAATTTTCGTGCATCAAGCACTTAGTTTTTTTTTTTTGTTCTTTCTCTCTTGTTTTTGCACCAATTGATTGTGATTGTATTTTAAATGTTGAAAAATCGTTTTTGTTTCTACATAATTTTCGTGAAAATGTTCAAGTAATTAAGTTTGCGTAGCAGGTTTTTACAGGAATAATTTCTGAATTTTGACGCTCAAAAAGATAACCAATACCTTACAAAAACGTTACTATAACCGTAAGTAATGTCACCCTGCTGGAACAGTCAAACGATTAAATTATTAGCAGATGAAAAGCTTAAACGTTCCCATAGCATCCTTAATTTTAACTTGTTAATACGCGCCTTCTTGGTATTTGAATAATTTCTGAGAACCTTGATTATTGCATGAATAAATAACAGCTTAATGAATAATTTTCACTTACCTTGACGAAGTGAGGGCACTTATTTTCAGGGGCGGGACCTCTGCAACGACGGTTTCCACAGCTTCCTCCTACTCCTTAAGCTAGGGCCTTAGAGGGCCTCTTTACCTTGATCTATGGCTCCATGCTGTGTATTCTGTATACTCTATATCTTAATTACAGTAATGCTATGTACTTTTATGTATGGTCCAATCCCTGGAGATCAGTGGTCAGGATGGCTCTGACCTTGCCTGCCCCAGGGGTAGCTGCTAGCAGAGATGGCTCATGGGATACCAGGATATAGTACAGGATGTACCTTGCACCACCAGTGGCAGGTACTGGCTGCAGCTCTAGGTACTTATTCCTTGCAGCCCCTTGCAGCTTCACTCTGGGAGCTAGTCCCTAACCAACTAAGAACTCGTCCTGAAGCGTGCCACTCTGCTTAGCCGTGATCAGAGCATCCTTGAACTACTGGACATCATCTCCTAAGGACAGACTGCGTGGCCCTGGCAGGGTTCAGACAAAACCTGGAGAACCTGGAAATCTCAGAGAAAATGAAAATAGAGCCAAAATCTCGGGGAAAATAAAGAGTTTTTTTGAAAATCGGGAAAAAGACAGGGAAATTCGAAAAAATGTCTTTGTATTTAATCTGTAAGTTCCATTGAATTAGCAGATCAGAAACAAAATCCTAGGCTAGTTGCAAATATTTTAATTTGTGCTTTAATATGTTCAAGTATTTTAGATATAACTTCAATAAACCAAACCTTAGACTAGTACCAATATCTGTGATGAAAATGTCTTGAGTCTCGTCTGGACTAGTCTCCGAATAGCCATTTTCTGTGATGTTGGATTATTTCGAACAACTACTGCCTGTTTCCCTAACCAAGCGTCTTGTAGAGACCTGGAAATTGGCAGTGGATGCACCTGGAAAACCTGGAAATGGCAGGGGAATTGACAATTTAAAAATTGTCTGAACCTTGCCTGGAATAAACCATGAAATCGCCATCCTTTCTGTTGTTTTGCCTTGTACCGGGCATAGTGGGGTTGCATTTTAACCCTGTGAATGCTACAAACGTATCAACAGAGGACATGTGTAAATTATTTTCACCAATACTTCACAATAATTTAACACGTCCATAAATAGTCATAGCGTTCAAAGGGTTCAAACTAAAAACACTTGGCCTACATCCTTTCTTATTTTCAGCAGGCCCGATTAGTACTTGAATGGGTGAACACCTGGGTGCTATGGGCTTTCTTTATACCATTTGCCCCAATTGCTTTAGTAGTGAAGGTAAAGAGGGGTTAACCCTTTGAACACTAGAATATATTTGGACTTGTTTATATGTTTGTAGCGTTCAAAGGTTAAAGGATTACTAAACCCTCAATTATTTTACTCACGACCCCAAGACTTGGGAAATGCTTGGAGAGGCTGTGACATCTTAAAGCGAGTTGGGGTGCAGTCCTACACTTCCCCTTATACCAAGCTGCGATATCCCAGGGCAAGCTGGAATGCTGGAAGAAAGGTGATGTCGCTCTGTACGATTTAAAACTGACTTTCTCCAGTGATTGGAAGGTAAAAGCATGTGTCGCTTGCTTAAAGCAGACTTTTTAAAAATTTGTACGGCACGTCAGATGCCTATTAACATTAATTCCAGTGTCTATAACTGACGATAACAAAAATTATGGTTGAAGGGTTTAGTATTCCTTTAAATTAAACAAGATTTGCTGATCGCAACTGTCGTATTGGCACAATAAAGTTTTCTTGTTCTTTTGCTGCATGACTGAAACCCAAAAAGTAAAACTTGTGTGTTTAATCCGCTTTTGCTAAAATAAAAATTCCTATTGAGTAGGCCTTATCCTGTATTCCTGTGACACCTGATATGATTTTCACTGTTTCCTAAACGAAGTTTGTGATATATTGTGGATGTGGTTGCCGCAAGTATTCTCCTTTGTACTAAGTGATGATTTTAGTTTTTTTTTTCGTTTTCAGCTAATTTCAAAATGGCTTCTCAGTTGGCATTAATGGGATCCCAATCCATGTCTAAATCTCGATGTACAAGGACAACAGAGGTAGGCTATACAATTCTTCTTTGCATTCCAGATTTCCTGCCAAATTGTCCTGTAGTAGGGGAAGAAACTAGTTGGCCAGAAAATACAGTGCAAAGTAATACACAGGGTTCACGTAGGGTGCTTAACCCTTTAAGGACGGGTGCGCCCAAATGCGCCCGTTGTATAATCATGGTTTACAGAGCTTCCACAGGTCAGATCAAAACCTTCCAGCTAATAACAGTTAAACAAAAAATGGGAAATGGAGGCCAGATCAGTAAGGAAAAAAATGACACCGGTTTCATTCCTTTACTTCAAGTGGGTGAGACGCTATGATGTGTTTCCTACAAGTCGGTTATGAGCCCTTACTGCAAGTGCAGAGTACTAAGTCCACATTTTATTTTTGGCATTAGTGCGTAAAGGTACGTTACTCCCGGTTGGCTTTGCTTGTACTACTCAATGCTGCAAGTACATTACCTCAAATGCACGTAAATGTTGCTTAACGCGTTCATTTTCCTGTTTCTAGTAGTCGGCACGAAAATATTCACTACCTGTAAATTTTGTTGCATTCAGTTCCTGGGTGTTCCCTTTGTGTCTTAGAGGTTTTTCACTCTCTATAGATCCGGTCAGTTGCGCAACCCTATTGTGCGTGCATCATGCACACTTGCGCAGCCCTCCTATAAAAGCTTTCAGCCCGAGCACGGCCGCCATCTCTTTTCCTCAAGCTCTCGTAGCAGACGGTTGCTTCCTCTCTGCAAGCCTCATCTTTCGCTCGAAAGACCCACATCCTTCGCCGAAAGAAGATCCCAAGACTTGAGCATTGTTCACTGAAGCATCTTTCGTCGAAAGTCAAGATCACTCACGGAAGATCATCAGCTTAAGGGGTTACTCCTCATCTCGGCTGGACATTGGACCCATCTACTCTCGCAAGTGCCTGTCCCCACTGTCAAGTCTGCCTCCAGTGGATCCCTGCATCGTAACACTGTCCTCCCCTTCGCTGCCTCGAATGGCTTCAACTTCTGCGGCCCAGACCCAATCCGTTCCTCCGTCGGCATCTTCACTCCCATGCGTACAACGGCCACCCTCACTGCTCTTCATTCCAAAAAGGGCTGACGTCCCTCCTGCCATACTCAAAGAAAGTGACAAGATTCTTCTACTCGGCCTTAGAGCCCTTTTCAAAAGACTTGCGATCGAATCCAGCCGCTGCAACAAAAAAAACATCTCCACTTATCTAGGAACTTTTCAGGAAAGCGTCGTTCGTGATCTTTCACTCTTTTAACTGGTTCACGAAAGCTCTATTTAATTTAAGCCAATTGCTTCGTGACATTGCCCTCAACACAACCTCGAACCTAAATGCTTCGACCAAGCATATCCTCTGGAACCAACCCCTTTATGAGACTGATACTCTTTTTTCAGGGCCTAATTCTAACTTTGTCACCGCATTTGGACATCTCCTGTAAGCCGAAACCTCTGAAACGTCAAATCCAATCATTCAAGCATCCGGGCAGCCTTCAAAAACCAGAATTCGTCATCTCAACAACCTCATCCTCTCAGTTGAAATCATCTTACGCTCACTCTCAGAAATCATCTTGCGCTCACTCTCAGCAAGGCAACAACCATTCCTACAAAAACACCAACACCAAGCATAGCACCACGTCTGACAGACGCAGTAAATACTCCACTTCCAGCAACAAGAGCAGGTCTCATCGGCATTAATGATGCCTTATCCGATCACCCTGTCGTCGATCGTCTCCTCCTCCTGGCATGGGAACGCATCACGTCCGACAAATCAATCCTCTCCATCATCATTCTCGGCTTCCAACCATAACTCCATTCAATGCCTCACCTTGCCCCCAAGGGAATTCGCAACGAAACCATCACTGGACTTAATCCAAGAGGTAAACAAACTTTTAAGAAAATCCGCAATCCGCCTGTGCCCAGATCCTTCCAAGCCTTCCTCGGACACAAAAAAATCGGGAGGCGAAAGAAGGATCTTCAATTTGAAACCACTCAACCATTTCATGAGCAACCAACACTTCAAAATGGAAACCCTATACTCGATCCGTCTCTCCTTAAAACCCAACGAGTGGACCATTTCCATAGACCTTGAGGACGCTTATCTTCATGTTCCGCTCCATCCTGCCTTTCTTCATTACTTTCGTTTCATGTACAAAGACAACTAAAGACTTCCAATGTCTGCCATTCGGCCTCAATGCAACTCCAAGAATTTTCACACTTGTCCTCAAGCCCATCCTAAGCCTACTTCACTGCCACCAGATCACGGCAAATGCTTTTCTAGACGATTGGCTCCTCAACAACATCAACAAACACCAACTTCTTCAAAATGTGTCGTACACGATGTTCCTTCTGAACAAACTGGGTTTCGGCATCAACCTAAAGAAATCAAAAGACTCTGAAAAATGTTGTAGCGTATACTTTGAAATACGGGAATCATCTTCGTAGCAAAGTATACGTACAATTTCAAATAATAAAGATATTGGTACCAAAATCTTCTGCAAATTTTAGACTTTCAATACTCTGGAGATGTTGGGGCTCGGACGACAGTTTTCATCAGGCAAAAACAGAAAAATCGCGTCACTATGTCATGTTCAGTTGTCGTTGCGATCGTCTGCTTTTTGAATCAGCAGCTGAGCGTAGCCTTCACCACTTGCAAGGCCAGTTCTCCACTTCTCACGCAGTCATCATTAATTCACTATGGAGCAGAATTGATGATCTCTGGATATTCATCAGTTCAACCTTCTCTCAGATGTGGTGTTGAATACCCAGGGACTCCAGGTTCCTCAAATGCTCAGCTCTTGAGTTAGAAGAAGAGAGAGTTGGGAATGCCAATGAAGGACTGGAAGGAGAAAAAGGTAGTGAAAAGCGAACGAGAGTGGCATTGACCTACCTGAGGGGGTGACTCATAAAATCCAGGGTGTGCTCAAGAAGAATGGCTTTGACACATACATGAAAAACTCTTAAAAGGACCAGCTTATCAGGAGGACGACGAAACCAGAACCAGGCGACAAAAAAGAGGAGAGACTAGTGGGGAGGAGGATGAAACCAGAAGTAAGGGGACGGAAAATAGAGACAAGTGAGCTTAAGAAGTAGAGTTGTAAAAATCTGATTAATTGGCTAAACGTTTACCATCAGGTTAAAAAAATATCAATGATTATTCCCTCCCTCCCCCCCCCCCTACCCATTAAAATTTTATTGTTTTTGTTTAATCCTTTCGAGTTCAATTCCATTCGAAAACGCTGGCGTTGACGTCATGTAAGGCTGGGCCACAATGCATTCAAAGTTTACGTTCTACAAACTAACGAGTCGGAGAGCTATACTGAAGGCGTTTCAAAACGGATGTTGAAATGACAGACGTTAATGCGAGGATAAAGGTAGTGACGTAGAAGTTCATGACGTCATTCATTGCAGGTAGAGAAACTGGGATTCCCAGCCCTCGAACGCGATCAAGAAACGGCAGATTTTACTGGAAGTTGGATGTCATGTATTAAATTTTGTTGAATTGGTTTAAAAACTGCTGCAGCTTGGAAAACAAGTGTAAAACTTAACAACGCCACAAATACGAATCTCTTCCTTCCTAGCTTTACAGTACCTTTCATACATTGTAAATCAGACATCTGAAAGGTCAAAGTGGTCAACAATAGCTTGAGAGATTGGATATGGAATTCATTCCTTTTCGAGTGTGGGTTTGCTTTCTGAAAGGCAGTGTTCCTATTGCTTTCAGATATTAGTTTCAAAAATGAAATTGATCAATATTTTAAGAGGTTCGGTTTGTATTAAACGAATATGACAATTACCATTTAAAGATTAATCGGCACAACCCTTTTGAGGAGAGATCTTTGAAAAGGATAGTAAACACCAGAGAAGCAGTTTACAGGGTACCATGTGGTGACTGTAGTGCCGTTTATGTTGGGGCGACGCGCAAAGGAAATCGCTTCCGTGTCAAGCAGCACACGCCGACACCAGAAGTAGAATGAAAACAAACGGCATTGCAGTACACCACATGGAATCTCACCACAAGATCAACTGGGAAGGCACTGAAACCCTCCTCTTCCCTATTCAACACCACATCCGAGAGAAGGTTAAACTGATGAATATCCAGGGACCATCCAATCCTGGAATACAGTTTCTGCTCCATAGTTAGTTTAATGATGAGCTACGCGAGAAGTGGAGAACCGGCCTTGCAAGTGATGGAGGCCACGCTCGCCCGCCAATTCAAAAAGCAAGACAATCGAACATGACAGTGACGTGATTTTCCTGTTTTTGCCAGAAGACTTGTCGTCTGAACCCCCACCCCACCCCCAACATCTCCGAAGTATTGACAGTGGAAAATATACAGAAGATATTGGCACAGATATCTTCATTGTGCGTATACTGTGCTACGTACTCTTTCCGGCCCAAACCTTCACGTTTCTCGGGGTTGAGTTCAGCTTACCCTCACCAACGATGCCTCTCTTTCATGCATTCAAAGACCCACTCTCTCGAATCCCTCGACTTACTCATAGGAAAACTTGACTCAATGGTATGGATCGGCCGATATGACTTTTTACAGATACGATATGATATCTATGAAGGGTAAACCGATCCTATCCCGATGCCGATACCAATAATAATAATAAATCACACGACTAAAAGTTTAAATTCCATACAACAGCAACTTCAGTTTCTGGTTTTGCATGGGTTCCAACTGTTGAGATTATCCAAAAAGTTCTGCGCAGCAATAACTGCATTTTTAATCTTATTCCTACATATGGCTTCAGTACATTCTTCTCAGTTAGCTTTTAAGTTGGTCGGTGTAAAACATAGAGCATTGGAACTGTCGCGTGCTACATTTTCATTACAAACTGAGAAAATGGCTTTGCTTTTTTTCAATTGGTTATTGCTTTTGCTGTGCTTGGCGTCAGCTTTGCAGGGAAGACTTGGGTTTCTTGGCGTAATGAATATCTGTATTGGAAGCCTTACAGTGGTCCGATACCGATATGGCAAAAACACCGATAAATACAGATTATACCGATATCAATATCAGACTATCCCTATCCGATGGCAGGACTCTTCCCCTACGGCAGATGAATGACTGGCCCCTTTCATCACTTCAGAATCGACATCTAGGGCTCGGGGGGGGGGGGGGGGGGGGGGGGGGGG
>JAHWFP010177310.1:46535-74632 GCA_023313725.1 Lithobius niger
TGTTTCCACCATTCAATCCCCTTCCACGAATACTTCGGAAAGCCACAAAAAGTCAAAGCCTCTTCCTTCTAACAGCTCCCCTCTGGCCATCGGCACCATGGTTCCCACACCTACTATCCCTCCTTGTCGACGCTCCAAGCCTCCACGTGTGGCTACTACCATCAAACTCCTCAAGAAGGCTGGAATTCATCAAGATTATGCAACCCGAATTGCTTAAAAAACCACCAGAGAATCAACAAACAAAATATATGATAACCACTGGCCCAAATGGTTTCATTGGTATTTCACAAGGAAAATCAACCTCTCACCCGAATTAAAAAAAAAAAAAAAAAAATTCTCACCGATCTTTTCGATATCGACAAACTCAAAGGCTCAACAATCCTTGCCTACTGCTCAGCCGTAAACTCGATATTCAAGACAGCAGACAAGACCAACCTTCCCGATGATTACCGATTTTCTACTCTTCTCCGTTCCTCCGACAATGGGGGGGGGCCGCCCCCCAACAACTAGAAGACTTTGTCACAGACTGGGACTTGTCAATCGTCCTACATTCCCTAATGGGAGCCCCCTACGCACCCATGCAAGACAGCTCCCTTCACCTTCTTACCAGGAAAACCTCGTCTTCCTCGTCACTCTCGCAGCAAGCGCCGCTGTTCCGAAATCCAAGCCCTTTCAGCAGACCCAGTCTACTGCACCTTGGTCACCCAAGAGCAGAATTTCGAGCCAAGACTCGGAAACCATCCGAACCACCAATACCCATAACCTTCCCAGCCCTCTCAACCTTGACAGGTGACGAGCTGGAATGTTTAATAAGTCATCCGAGGACCCAGTTTCTACCTCACGAAAGCTCAACACGAAGACATCTGTAGAAGCGGAATTCAACTTTGCCTACCGATAGACCTCCAAACAGGAGAAACCCTCAGCCTCGACATTACGGAAGCCAACCTGAGCAGGGAAACACCAACAGCACACGAAGCCGGAACGATTTTAACATCAGAGGTACTCTACAACCCCATCCCAATAAAAGAGATTCTACAAGCCACATCCTGGCGTCACTCAACGACATTCACGTCCCACTACCTGAGGAGCATGTCAAGAGAAGAAAGGAGGGACCACACCTGCTGGGACCAAACGTCGCAGCCAGAACGGTGGTCAAGCCCCCTAAACACAAAACGAAGCAGAAGCAAGCCATCTTAGATGGAAGCAAGCCATCCACAGAAGGAAGCAAGAACTGTCAATAAACGACGGTTCTTTCACGGCCACCAAACCCTACGAAAGAGATCAAACTTCCTGTGCCAACATCCTGCTCTGAAGATAGTGCAAATTTTTACTATAATAAAAAAGCCTGCTTGCATCCCGGGGCGCCCCGTCAAATCGTTGCCCGCCACCACGTTTGACGAGGTTTGCTGATAATGCTAAATTATTGGGTTAATATGTTTGGCAAACTAAGAAAGAACATTTTGCCGGCCCCCAGTCAGGCCGGCTAAACATAGTTTCTTTTTTGCCTAAAACATACTTAACCTAAGCCCGCCCCCTCTCGACTCACCGCCTGACAGATTAAGAGGAAAATAAATGCCGAGATCGTCCACGTTCTCGCTTATGTAGTGAGGGCTGCACATGCGCAGTGGGTCATGCAAGCAGGCAGCTACAAGCAACTAAAAAACCTCCAGGGAGACATTAATTGAGGACAATGTAATGCTAAATTATCAGGTGAAGTATGTTTTAGGCAAAAAAGAAACCATTTTTAACCGGCCTGGCTGGGGGCCTGCAAAATGTTCTTTTTGGCTTGGAAAACTAAAAAAAAAAATGGAAGTTTTTAGATGCCTCCCTGTGGTAACACCAGCGATCGATCCTTAATGACCAGCTTACTCAATACTCATTGCCTGGTACAGAGCTAATATTTCCAAACTAATTTTGAAATTTTCATTACAGGAAAGAGCTCAACTAATTGTCGACATTGCAAACGGGGTAAGTTGCCTTTGACGTTGGTCAACTGACATTTAGCCCAAATTTTATGGTTTTCTCTTTTCTGTCCAGCAATGAAGAAACCTTTTAAATTTAACAACTTAAACAACGATCTTTTAAGTTTAAACCTTCATTTTCTTTTAACAAATTTTGAAAGAGTATTAAAACTCGTTGGGAGAGTAAAAAAATTCGCTACATTTAGATCTTAAAATACTCTCCACATGGCAGCATAACTTAACAGGATGCAGTGTTTCTCAACTTTATGCAGCTATTTCATCCTATTTTCGTAAAACCCCACTATGATTTCAGAAACAATTACTGTGTTGCCCTTGTACATCTAAGTGCATATCCGCAAACTGAACTGTTCATCTTTTAACTAATCCATTCCAGATATGTTAGCTGAGGCTTATAGCCCGGCTTTGTTTTGGCAAGTGGGTTAAAATTCGGGCTATGGTGGTTGTATTGTGTCGAATTGTCCACAGCCATTCATCCACATGTTCTTTGGGGTCAGTACGTGATTCAGCAAAAAGGTGAGACCATTAACCACTCGCCTGCCACTGACTATTCTTAACTCTTAAAACAAGTATTGGATTGAAGATATAAAAACTATATAAAATTTAAGGGAGCATTGAAGGGTTAAAACTATTTATTCAGAAATGTTTTAATTAAAAATCCAAAATTTAAAATGGATGACGGTGCTCATTCTTTAATGATCGTCATTCACAATCCTGATGCGTCTCGTTTTCGACCAGTTGGCCTACATGCTGTTGCTGATACTGATTCGTCACTGACCGATTTTCTTTGGAGCAGAAAAGAAGAAAGTTGCAAGCAACCCTTGGCCCAAGCCCCAGGTTTTGTCCGGTGCAAAGCTATAACGGATCCTTCCAGCTTCTCTCTCACCCAGGCAGCTTTATATTGCACTGGGAGCTCATTAACTCCTTGTTGTCTAGGTTGAAATAATTAGCTTTCAAATTTTTTAAGGGATCAACTGAATCCACCAGGAAAACCGGATCTAAATCTAATCTAGAGAACTGAAGTTATTCACCGGAATCCAGACACTGACAAAAGTCAAATTTTTTTTCTTTATTGCCAAAACATATTACCCTATTAATTTTAGCATTACATTCCTCGAATGTGATGTTCCCCTGGAGGTTTCTTCCGACGTGCAGATGCCTGCTTGCATGTCCCACTACGCATGCACGATGCAGTCCTCCCTTATAAAAGTGAGAGCGTGGACGCTTTCGGCATTCATTTTCGTCAGAGGTGTCTACACGCCACCTCGCTCCTGAGTTCCGCGCCTTTCGTTCGGATTTTAGATTCAACCCAAAGATAGCCGCTTCCGAAGCTCCTGGTTCAATGGCTGCTCCTCTCGTTTGCTCCCTTCGCCCTTGACGACGATTGGTTCCGCCTTTCGGTTGTTCCCTGACAGGGCAACTCTCCCTTCGTTGGAACTGAAGACATCGTGGCTCCCATCCCGTGGACTCCCGGGACCGCCCCACCTTCCGAATTGACCTATGCTCTTCGGTCCGTTCCTGGCAATACATCTCTCCCTTCGTTGGAACGGAACACAACGTGGCTCCCTTCCCGTGATCTGCCGGGACTGAACCACCCTCCGAATCGGCTTAGGCCTTTCGGTCGTTCTTTGGCAAGGCAATTCACCCTTCGTTGGGACTGAAAACTCCATGGCTCCCTTCCCGTGGTTTCCCGGAACCGATTCACCTTCCGAATTGGATTCGCCTTTCGGTCGTTACTTGACAAAGCAACTCATCCTTCATTGGAACTGAAAACACCGTGGCTCCCTTCACGTGTTTTCCCGGTGCGTCCCACCTTCCGATTTGGCCTTCGCCTTTCGGTCGTTCCTTGACTAAGCATCTCACCTTTTACGGGAACTGAAAACAATATGGCTCCCTTCCCGTGGATTCCCAGGACCATCCCACCTTATACAACAGTTGCTGTTCACTGCTGCTCGTCTCTTTCGTGGCCAGAACCAACGTTTGAGTGAACCAAGACGAAAGCCATTTGCTGCTTTGTCTGGACCGTGGCTGACCCTACGTCTCGAGCGAGAATCGAGACATCGGTAGCTGCCCACGCTGCTGCTCGTCTCATTCGTGGCTATAAAACCACAATTTGAGTGAAGAGTCAAGTTAAAAGCCATCTACTTGTCTCATTCGTGGCCAGAACCTACCATGATTGACGGAATAAATACTCTTTTTTTCAAAGTTCATCACCTGTTTTTTCGTGATGTGCTAATTATCGAAAGACAATTTTAAATTTCACGACGTCTTTCTTCTTCAGGCTTTCTTCTTGTCGTTCGTTGGCTGTCCTCACATCGTAGTGCTTGATTTATGGAGCCTATTGAGTTCGGCGCCCGCGACCACTGATCTCTATGGCGTGGGATGTGTGCGTTGTTGGCGTTGTTGTTGGCGGCGTTGTTGATTTTCCATCCCACCACACATCCATCACACATCCCACGCCATAGAGATCAGTGGTCGCGGGCGCCGAACTCAATAGGCTCCATAAATCAAGCACTACGATGTGAGGACAGCCAACGAACGACAACAAGAAAGCCTGAAGAAGAAAGACGTCGTGAAATTTAAAATTGTCTTTCGAAAATTAGCACATCACGAAAAAACAGGTGATGAACTTTGAAAAAGAGTATTTATTCTGTCAATCATGGCAAGTAAATTTCAAAGTAAAAGTCCACACAGTTGTTTCAACAGAAGCCAGAACCTACGTTTCAGTGAACCAAGACGGAACCCATTTGTACCTCTTCTTGCTTGTCTCGACCGTGGCTGACCCCACATCTCGAGTGAGAATCAAGACATCAGTTGCTGCCCCCACTGCTGCTCGTCTCATTTGTGTTTTTAAAACCTCGATTTGAGTAAAGTCAAGTTAAAAGCCATCTGCTCATCTCATTCGTGGCCAGAACCCACGTTTGAGTGAACCAAGATGGAAGCCGTTTGCACCTCTTCCTGCTTGTCTCGACCGTGACTGACCCCACGTCTCGAGCGAGAATCAAGTCGGTAGCTGCTGTCCAAACTGCTGCTCGTCTCAGTATGGCCAAAAAAAAACCCACGCACTGAGTAAAGAGTCAGGTCGGAAGATGTCTCGACCTCTTGCTGCTGGTTCGACCGTGGCTAACCCCACGTTTCGAACGAAATTCGACCCCACAGTTGCCGTCTACACTGGTGGCCGCCACATTCGTGATTAAAATGCCAGAAGCCATCGACATCGCTGGCCACCCCACGTCTCGAGTGGAAATCAAGACAATTGCTGCTCACACTGGTGCTTGTCTCATTCGTCGCTAAACCCATGTTTCGAGGAAAGAACCAACTGAGAAATGGGAACAAGCGGCTACAGCGACTACCTATTTGCATCCGACCTTCTGCCACTAACAATAGTGACGCACACTTCTTCTACCACGCATTACACCGTGACTAGATTCAAACCTCGTGTAAAACAGACAACAACAACCGTCCACACTGATGTTAGTCTCATCCAAAACAATCGTCCTTTTTCACTGCGAAAAATCCAACACCTATAAAGTATAAACTTAACATAACAGCCCCAAAGAAGCTGCTGGATCCTCAGTGATCCAAGTGCACATGCGCATACACGGTACTCCCTATACGAATGCTAACTATGTGAGCCTGCCATCTCTTGGTCTCAAGCTGCCGCCGGACGGCTACTCATCTGTGCCGGTTCTTCTCCTTCGTCCGAAAATATCGTGGGCCCCTTCCCGGGACCGCTCCACCTTCCGTTAGTCCATGCTGGTGTTTCACCCCTGCCTTTCGGTTGGAATCATAGCCTCCCATCAAGTTCATCGGGAACGCACACACCACCTTTCAGCCGGACCCCACCCACCTTTGGCTCCTTGGATCCCCCATCCTTTGCGAACAACGCCTTCAGCAACCAGCCCTATCGCTCCACGACACGCAGGGAATGCCATGACTCCCTACGCCCTTCGGCTGTCTACGTTCGTCACCACACGAACTCCCGATGTCTCACGGTCCCACGACCCACTGAACGTTCCCAGTCAAGCTCAGCCATTCGTCCAACCCAGCACGATGCGTTCCCTTCGGCGTCTTCCCTTCGGTGTTCTCCCTTCGGCGCCTTCCCTTTGGTGTCAGACCTTCCCTTCACACGCCTGTAGATTCCATAGGATGGATGCCTCTGCTTCGTCCCTTCGCCGTTCCAAACAATCTCCTTCGGCCCACGCTTCATTGATCGCCTTGTACAAGAGACCCTCGCTCGTTACTCTTGCTCCCTTCGCTCTTGGTGACCTTGCATCTCTTGCAGCTCTGCTTTCGACCTCACCACCTCAGAACCGATCACCCCTGCGCCTTTTACCGACGCTCCCTTCGGCCATGATAACGCTCCTTCAGAGTCTCCCATTCAGACCGGCCAACGCACCCCACCGGGCGAACCCATGGATCTCTCTTCCTTTCGTCATTACAACTTGCGAAGGACAATTACCGTGAAGGGAAATCTCCGCCGAGCTGCAGCTCTTTCACCTGCCCGGAATTCTCCGTTGGACCTCTCGTCAAACTCTTCACGCCCAGGCCATAGTGTCACACGTAACGAGGTACATGACATAGCCCTTAATGCCGTCCACATGATGGAAGACAATCCAATGCCACCGCCATCGTGTACATCTTCTACCCGTCACGCCCGTTCTCAAGATTAAGTCGCCTCCACTTCAATTCGGGTGTTATGACGAAACGAAGGACCTTCCTTCCGCATACTACTTTAGGCTCTTCGCTGCCGGCACCGCCCTCAACGTCGGCCGCTCAGGAAGTCCCTTCATCCGCCAAACTTCCTACGCCTGACAGACGTATTCACTTCCCGGGCATCCTTTCAGCCGAGAAACCAACAACCCTTTCGGTCCGACTCCTCTCACGACCACCGAAGCCGCCACTCCTCGCCAGGGGTCAGGAGCTCCTTTCGCAAGACCAACAATAACGCCTCCCGCCTTTTCTGCCCTACAGTCGGCACAAGATTCCGCCACTTCTTCACGACCTGGCATGAACTGACCTACAACGGACGTCCTTTCGGCCATCATACTTGACTTTCAGCTGACAGTCCTTAAAACCCCCCTCTGTGGAAGTTCTCTCCGCCAATCACAAAATCCCTTTCGTTCGAAGTCTCGGAACCCCTTCACAGCTAACACCATGGTCCCATTCCAGATGCCTCCCAGGATCACTACACAAAATTAGCCTCTCTCGGAGATCCGCCCGTCAAGTCCGGAACTCCTGTTATCCAGGCCCATCAACCCACAGGTTGTTTCCGGCCGAGCTCTTCCGTTCACGCCTTCCCTTCGTAGCCAATACACCATGGCTCCCTTTCGCCCCACGAATTCGCCGGCGAGCAGCCCTTCGGCCGATGGTACCCTTCAATCATCCAACTCCTTCAGCCATTTGGCTCCGAGGAAAGCCCAATGCCTCGGCTCACTCCAACACAAGTTTTCCTCCTAAGACTCCAAAACTTCTTCAGCAAATATTTTCAGAGAGGAACCAGATCGACATAACACAAACTCAACAAAAAACTGACGAGAAAAAATATACTTTTTACTAGCAATAGGGGTGTGAGAGTACAATAATTTGAGACGAGTTCGAGTATTTGGTTAACACACTTATTTTGCAGTGGTCTCTTTTATTTGTTATTGTAATAACTAAGATGCGACTGCGCTTAACGGACTGTGCGGTCAATGTCTACAACTAGTTTTCCAATTTCTTTGTTGCCAAAACATCTTAACCTGATAATTTAGCATTACATTCCTCGAATGTGATGGTCCCCTGGAGGTTTCGTCCGGGGCGCAGGCGCCTGCTTGCATGTTCCCACTGCGCATGTGCGT
The DNA here is from genome assembly GCA_023313725.1 of Lithobius niger. NCBI lineage: Eukaryota > Metazoa > Arthropoda > Chilopoda > Lithobiomorpha > Lithobiidae > Lithobius > Lithobius niger. The sequence continues at coordinate 54,355 of JAHWFP010177310.1, forward strand.
GGCAGTCCTCCCTTATAAAAGCGAGAGCGCGGACGCTTTCGCCATACATTTTTCCTCCAAAGGTGTCTCCACGCCACCTCGCGCCGCAGTTCCCCTGTCTTTCGCACGGAAATTTGGATTCTACCCGATGATGGCTGCCACTTCCGAAGTTCCCACTTAGCTCGGCCGCTCCCTCTCATGCTCTCCTTCGCCCGCCTACTTCTGCTTTCTCCCTCGGCGATCGCTGGATCTCCGCCCTTGACCTCGCCGCCGTTGGCCCGATCCCTGCCGCCTCCTTTGCTGAAACTTACAAGCGTTAATGTCTCCACGGACTGTCCCTTGCAACCCGGCCAAGGCACTCTGCCGGCCGACCCTTTGGACCTTACGTCTCTTCAAGACGACTTTCAACGGGCGAAAGTCATCTACCGTGCTGCCAAGAAATCCCTTCAACAAGCAGCGGCAGCTTCTCGCTCGCCTGTCCGCAACTTTCCTTTGGATTTATCGTCCAACCCCTCCCGAATAGGTAGAAGCGTCTCCCGCAGCGAAGTCCGGAACATTGTCCAGGAAACGGTCCATGTGATGCAAGACCATCCCATGCCGCCTCCCTCTTGCACGTTTTCCGCCCGACACGCAAGCCTGGGTAACCTCTGCCTCCAGCCGCGACTTCCGCAAACGGGACTCGACGCCTCCCTCTGGCGCTCTCAAGAAACGCAAGCCGTCTTCTCCCTTTCGCCCGCAAGTTTCCCCTGCTGACGTCCCCGCGGCTACCGCTGATGCTTTGCCTTCTGCCACTCCATTTTCGTCCGGCAAGAGGATCCACTTCCCGGACGATGCCGCCGACGACCTGACCTTCTCCCTGGCTTCACTCTTAAAGACGGTTGAAGAAACCATTCCCGACTTGTTTTCTCTTCAAACCTTCGCAGTCGACCGACGCTCCTGTGATAAACAGTGGGCTAAAAACTGGCTTCGGCTTTGCCCTCAGAGACAAAGACTCCAAACCTCGGAACCTACTGGGGCAATCCACCACGCTATTAACCTGCCTCCTCCGGAATGAAGGCTCCCTCCTCGGCAAAGGCGACCCGCTCGTTCTCGACAAGGAACCATCACCACCACCTCAACCAGGCCGTGAAAGCAGCTTCTTTCGCCTGCTAGGCGATGGCGCCACTAACCCGAATAACTTCGTAACCTACCCCGAATGCGAATTCTTAGGTAGTGAAGTAAAGATGGACTTCGGCACCGCTTTATCGATTCTGAAGAAAGCTGACATCCCGACTTTCGTCCTGTACGAAAACGCCAAGTGTCTACGGCTGAGTCTTCGTGCCGCGTCACAAGCCGACGTTCTCAATACTGCGGTGAACGCCTTTATGAGAAGTTATCTACAGACGCAAGTCCCGAAGAACTACGCAATCTTTCGTCCCTAATCACGCAGCTCTTCCAGAAGGCAAGCTTCGCCACGTACCATACCATCAACTGGGCCACTAGAGCTCTTTTCAACAATACCGTACTCCTCCGGGACATTGCTCTTTCGTCCGCCGCTAACTTGAACATCTCTACGATGCACCGGCTCCGGAACCAGCCCATCCACGAGTCGGACACGCTCTTCCGTGGTCTCATCCCAACTCTTGCTCCTCACCTAGACATCTCTAGGAAACCCAAACCGCTAAAACAAATTTCTTCCAATTTTCGTCCGGCTCTGAAGAACAAACAGCCCATTCCCCGTCCTCCTCTCTCTGGACATTTGGAACAAGACATCGACTCCCTCTCGGTCTCCTCGTTCCAATGACTTTCGTCCGAGAAACCCGCAGCCCTTTCAGACGGACCAGCCTCGCTCCCGCTCCGGCCAACGCAATCAGAAGCGAGCCGCCACTCCAGACCGAAGCTGCCACTCGTCGCCAGGGGGCAGAAGCAGCTTTCGTAAAAATCAACAATGACGCCTCTCACCCATCCTGCCTTCCAGTCGGTGCGAGACTGCGCCGATTCCTCCCGGCTTGGCTACAATTAACATCACAGTCCTTTTCACCATCGAACACGGCTTTCGTCCGGAATTTCTTTAGAAACCCCCTCTCCTGCTGACACCGCCATGGGATTTCTCCCCACCAGTAACTCCACTACTTTCGTTCGAAATTTCAGAACTCTTACGGAAAGACGCAATACGGGAATGCCGCAAGCCTGGCCCGGGTTTCTACAGTTCCGTCTTCACCCGACCAAAGAAGTCAGGAGGCTCCCGTCTGATTTTCAACATGAAACCTCTCAACAGATACATCCTTAACAACCATTTCAAAATGGAAACTCGAATCAATCCATCTTTCGTTCAAACAAAACGACTGGAAAGTCTTGATCGACCTGGAAGATGCTTTCCTCCGTGTCCCACTCCATCCGGCTATCATGCACCTCTTTCGATTCATCTACAACCAAAAGGTGTATGAATTTCGCAGTCTTCTCTTCGGCCTAAATGCAGCCCCCAGAATTTTCACAACGGTTCTCAAACCAATTTTGGCAAACCTACACCAAAACGAAATTCAGGCCAACGCCTATCTGGACGACTGGGCCCTCAACAATCCGGACCGTTTCATACTGGAACGGAACAAGCACAAGACCATTTCCCTGTTAATCCGACTGGGCTTCGGAGTGAACTACTCAAAATCTCGCCTAATACCAGCACAAGTCTTCACCTTTCTCGGAGCCTCTTTCGACCTTAGCACAGCAAGTATCGCCCCCTCCCCGGAACGGATAGAAGACCTGATTCTCCAGTCCACGCCCGTCTCTTTCGGTCGAAAACATGTTTTTTACCTCGGGAACTAAACTCCCTCATCGGAAGATGGACGCAATGGCAAACCTCCTTCCCTACGCCCGATGGATGGTAAGGCCGTTTCACCACCACCGCATAGACAACCCTGCAATCAGGATCGTCCGGACAAGGAAATCCCCTTCAGTCCCGACTTTCCTCTGGACTCCCTCCTTGGGTGGTCAGATGTCACCAACCTCACGAAGACACAACCTCTTCACGAGCCACATCCCGACCTGCTCATCTTTACCGACGCCTCGAAAACCGGCTGGGGTGCCCATCTTGGCACTCGAGGCCTCGGGCCTCTGACCTCCAACCTGCATGGAACACATCAACTCACTCGAGCTTCGAGCAATTCTACTCGCGCTGCCTCATTTTCTACCGAAAATCAAAAACAAGACAATACAAGTCTAGTCCGACAACACAACTGCCCTAGCCGTTATAAGGAAAGAAAAAGGAACGAAATCCAGATCCCTTCAGTCTTAAGTCAGAAATCTTCAACCTGTGCATACCGCACAACATCACTCTCCTTCCTCTCCACATCCCATGCAACAGGAATGTGATTGCCGACTCTCTGTCACGCCAGAAACCACCGACAGGCAAATTGTGCCTCAAGAAATCCATTTGCGAATCTCTCTTCACCATTTGGGGCGCTCCAATGATAGACCTGTTCGCCACGAGGCACAATGCTAGACTTCCCCTCTACATAAGCCCGATTCCGGACGAAAGAGCAGTAGCATTAGACGCCTTGATGTTTCCATGGCAAAACCTGTTCGCCTACCTTTTGCCCCCCTTCAAGCTACCTCCACAAGTTCTTCTAAAGATCCAAGAAAGCCAGAGCTTGTTTCTACTCATAGCCCCTCTCTGGCCATCAGCAGCGTGGTTCCGCTTCTTCTGGAACTACTAGTCGACACTCCCAGAAGTTTATCCCCTCAACCAGATCTTCTATCCCAACAGTAAGGAACAAAGCTACACCCGAATGTACCAAACCTCAACCTACACGAGTGGCTACTGTCATCAAACTCCTCAAAAAGGCTGGAATTCATCGAGAAGAGGCCGAACGCATCGCTTCAAAGGCTACCAGGTATTCCACTAACCGGATGTACGACAGCCACTGGTCCAAATGGATTCGTTGGTGTATCGCAATACAAGCTAATCCTATCAACCCAACTCTTCCCACGCTTCTAAACTTCTTCAGAGACATGTTCAATATTGACAAATTCAAAGGCTCTACAATCCTGGTCTATCGATCTGCCCTAAACACCGTCTTCAAAGCCGCCAACAACACGAACCTACTCGAAGACTACCGAATTTTGGCGCTTCTACGCTCTTACGAAAATGAAAGACCCACCACCAGAAGGTCAATAACAGATAGGGACCTTTCTCTCGTGCTCCAATCCCTAATGAGTGAACCATATGAACCCCTTCAGGACCACCACTCTTCACCTCATGACCCGCAAGATTGTCTTCCTCGTCACTCTTGCAGCCAGCCTACGATGTTCGGAGATTCAAGCCCTCTCTGCAGACCCAGCATACTGCATCTTCAGCCCCAACTTTTCCTCTGTTACTCTCTACCCAAGATCAACATTCAGAACGAAAACACAAAAACCTTCGGAACCACCGAAGCCAATCACTTTCCCGGCTCTATCCACCCTAGTTGGTAACGAACCAGAACGCCTTCTTTGTCCAGTCAGAGCCTTACGCTTCTACCTAGCCCGGACTCGTCATGAAGACATCCGCCGAGAAAGAAACCAACTTTTCTGCTGGCGAAACATCAGCAGCTATGGTATCAAGATGAATAAAGAAAACAATCGAAGCAGCCTATGAGAAAACTCCAAATGAGAGCATGAGAGTGACGGCTCACGAAGTGAGAGCTATCTCCACATCATGGGCCCATCACAACGCCATTCCAATAGAAGAAATCCTACGAAAGAGCTCCAAGTTCCTGTTTTCAGCTGTTCTGAATAAAGTGCAAATTTTTCTCTTCCAGACAAAAATTTTTGGGGGAATGCCTGCTTGCATCCCGGGGCGCTCGTCAGGACGGTGCCCGCCACCAAACTTTGACGAGGTCTACTGATAATGCTAAATTATCAGGTTAAGATGTTTTGCCAACAAAGAAAGAACATTTTGCCGGCCCCCAGCCAGGCCGGCTAAAAATGGTTTCTTTGTGCCTAAAACATACTTAACCTACTCCCGCCCTCCCTCCCCTCTCGAGTCACCGCCTGACACATTGAGAGAAAAATGAATGCCGAAAGCGTCCGCGCTCTCGCTTTTATAAGGGAGGACTGCCACGCACATGCGCAGTGGGAACATGCCAGCAGGCGCCTGCGCACCGGAAGAAACGTCCAGGGGAACATCACATTCGAGGAATGTAATGCTAAATTATTAGTATGTTTTAGGCACAAAGAAACCATTTTTAGCCGGCATGGCTGGTGGCTGGCAAAATGTTCTTTTTAGGATATAACTTAAGGTTTGAGCTAGTGGCTTTTAGTTTGCGCCATCGGAAAGCTCTCGTCGAGACGATGAATTTGGTATATTTGAACGTCAAAATTGGCAGATTTTGAGCAGATAGGAAACTTTCCACAGGGTCGTATATCGTCTCGTTCGGCCGCTATTGATGGTCGAAGTATTTACTCGAACTCAAAACTTTTGAGACTCGCACACCCCTAATTAAGAAGGGTATACAATTTTAAGACTTTAGAATTTACTTTAAAATGTTTCCAAACACAGCCTGCTTCACTTGTTGGTAGCATGTGTACAATGAAATGACGATAGATCGTGTCAACTTACCACCGGGAAGCAAAAAACGACAACCTAGAAACGTTACCTTTTTCCACTCATATTTTTATCTAATTGCTGCAAAGGATGTTTCTAAAAATTATTTCAATTCAAATAAAGGATGGCTGCTGGATACCTGATGGCCCAAATAAAATTAATTATACAGTACTTATAAATAAATAAAACAACAAAATCTGGGTCGAGTGCAGCTAGCGGGACAAGCAATTCTCTATGGGAAAGGCTTAATATTTTTCTGCCTTGTAATTGCTGGGGGGGGGGGGGTGAGAGGCCTTCCTGCAGGATTTTGACCTAGCTTTTTAGTGAGTTGGTGCATATTAGTGGCTTCTGGCCATTCATAACAGAAAATGAAGGGATAATGCGATCATTCACATAAAATAAAAACCTTTTTGCAGTGGTCACACTATTGGCAAAAAAAATAGTGCGAAGAAACTGAGAAGGTGGGAAAGGCTAATTTTGCTGCCCTGTGAAGGAGGGCTTCCTGCAGGTGCAATTAGACACAAGCAGTCCATTAACCCCAGGGAGGGAGAAGGGGCCAGTCAGCATAGTACTATCTTTCCATTCACAGCCTAAATGAAGCTTTTAGTTAATTTTGAAGTAACATTGTAGAAAAATGATCATTTATGGCGTGGGCTTTAACTCCATGATTTCACGTGGGCATTTAATACTCGGATTTTCTGTATAGGCTACTAGCCTTACCTTTAATGTCCTGTAATTTTGCTCTGTTTAAATTAAATGCCTTTGGTTTTCTTGCAGCAACGGGACCCGATGTCGTCACTGAAGGCTTTTCATTGGTATAGAACAGATGGGTACGTGTGTGTTTCTTGATCGGACTTTTTTTTTTAAATATATATTTTGATTCTAGGCATGATTTACTACTTTTCGTGAAAAGAGGATTAACGCTAGCCAGAAAAACAACAAAAACAATGATTGGTTTAGCGAATTTTCGTTAGTATAATATGCTTACAGAGAACATCCACTACCTTCATCAGGCAAAAAGTATGGTTGAAGAGTGGGAGCGGTTCCTTAGTCGGGCCCGCAGATTAGGGAGGTTGCGGAAGTAGCACTTGATCCCGTGAGCCTGGAGTATTTTCTTCACTCTATCCCTTTTTCCGGGTGGTAGATGATGACCTCTTGGAGTTTGGCGGTTACAGGTTTCTGTCCAGGTTTTGGCATTGTGGGGGTTTTCCAGCGTCTTGCTTTCGTGATGGCTTGGTTCCGCAACCTCCCTAATTTGCGGGCCCGACTAAGGAACCGCTCCCATTCTTCAACCATACCTCCACCCGCACTATGTATTCCACCAACGCCACCTCCCCCTCCTCCAGCCCAACCGACCCAACATCGGTACCCAACCAGACTCGCTTTTAGACAAGCATCCGGCGACCTAACACCTACCCCAGTTCTTCTGAAGCAACCCCATATCTCGCAATAGACCCGAAGTGCTCCCAGCCTCCCACTCGATAGAAGGCATCCCAATAATTCGAAACGCGGTCTATGCTGTTCCATGTGCCGAATGCGATGCTATTTACATCGGCAAAACCCGAAGGCGAATTTGCAAAACAGTCCACGAGCACATGCAACCCTTCCGAATGTCAATCCAGTAGCAGTCGCCACTTGGCCAGTAGACCATAGAAAGCACTCGCCACATACCAAATACGTCTTGTATGATGAAAGGTTTTTCTAATTTATGCATTAACAAAATTGTGCAATTTTCTTAAACTCCAGTATTAATGCAGAAAATCAGTTATATAGCCCTTATAAATCTGAGCATAACTCCGCAAACCGTTCGTCTCTAACTTATGCGGTTCCGGAGATACCCCTTTTTTACTGGAATGCTCTGTAGCTAGTCGCCGATTTGGCGAGTAAGGCTAAATTCCAAGTCGCCAATTGTTGATTTCCACTCGCCAAATGACGAGTGGCGACCGACATTGGGAAGGGTTGAGCACATGCTAGCACTCGATCAAAAAAAAAGACAAAATGGGGTCGCCATGCATCACGTCAAGTTTCAACACATCACCTGGAACAATACACACGTGCTCCTCACATCTAACACCTCCAGTGACGCACACCTCCAAGCCCTAGAATGCATGGCCATTCAACTTTTCCAGTCTAAAAGAAGACCACTCATGAATTTACAGGAACCAGCACATAAAAATATCCAGAAAATCACTACACCTGAACTGACAGCAAGCCTCTCCAAGAAATGGCACAAACTGCTGACTCCTACAACAACAACGAATGAGCAGCACGAGATGGCAGCACCATCCAAACGGCCAACGGCGGCGAAATTCTAACATAAATTCTAGCATGAGTCGTATTTTTGTGCGTGCTCGTACACTTTTTGCCTGATGAAGGTAGTGGATGTTGTCTGTAAGCATATTATACTACCGAAAATTCGCTAAACCAATCATTGTTTTTGGTTGTTTCTTTTCTGGCACAGCGTTAATCCTTTTTTTCACGATTTCTTTAGCCAGAGTGAAATGAGCCTGTCGGCTTTCAAAATATTTACTACTTTAACTCAAAGCTGTTCTCGCCCATAGCTTGTTTTTTAGCTTGCTGAAGCCAGGCCAGTTTAAAACTTGTTAATGTACTACTTGTGGAGTGAGTTCTTTGCAGGTGTACAGTTTAGTTGTTTAATCCGGCTTTTCAAGCTTGTACAGATAAATCCTGAATACAGAAATATTACTGCTAGGGATGTACTGGGTACCCGGCTGGGTAACTGAAAATTTCAGTACCCGGTACCGAGGAAATGACTGCAATATAAACGCCCTTATTTAGCGAAGGTATTGCGATGGGAAAGCTAAAGTAACACACGGTTTCCTCCTCTCTCTACTTCGTCTCCTCACCTATCTCTTGTCTAATGAACTCAACCCATGCCATTGCTAGACGACGTAAGTTTGATTTTCAAATTTTAATCTCTTAGCATTTACATAAACGGATATAATTTTTTCTTATGACCGCTGGAAAACCTACGTAACCTGTTAATTTAATATTCATTGATCCTCAATGGATGTCACCCTGGAGGTTTCCTAGTTGCATGTAGCCGCGTGCTCGGTAACACTACTGCGCAGTCCTCTATAAAAGCGAGAGCGCGGAGGCTTTCTTCGTTCATTTTCCTCCAGCGAACGTCTTCACGTCGCTCTGTCTTCCGACAGTTTCATTTTGGATTTGGATAACCTCACCCGGCCATGCCGAAGACTCCCAAGCCTACCGACCAGTCGCCCTCTGCTGCTCTTGCTCCGGCTGCTGCTCGCTCTCATGTTGTCGCCGACAACCATCAGCTTTCGGACGGGCCACCACTGGACTCCGCCGCACCATCGGCAACAGCCGAAGATGGATCCCCTCTTCAAGCTGGCGAACAGACCCCCGAAGCCTTGGATCTTCAACCCCTCGAAGATGCTTTCAAGAATGCCAAACGGTACTACCTCGAAGCAAAGCGCAATTTTCGCTGTGCGATGGAATCGACTCGATCACCAAAGTCGCCTCTCGAAATACCGACCATCAGGCAGCCGTCAACCCTGCAAGACACATACCTTTTCCGGGCTCGGGCAACGGAGACCCAATACTCCCGCTCACCCAAGTATTAAAAACCGTAGAAGAAACAGTCCTAGACTGTTTTCTCTACAAACCCTCACAATCTGCGGATGCACTGTTCATCAACAGAGGACTAAAGACGGGATTCGGCTTTGCCCTGCGAGACTGTGAGGCCAAACCCCGCAATTTACTGGGACAATCAACCACGCTACTAACCGGCCTTTTACGCAACTGTGGAACCCTTCTGGGCAAGGGCAAAGCCCTCAACTCGACAAGGACCTGCCGCTGCCACATCCGGGACGAGAAGCCTCCTTTTTCCGTGCTTTTAGAGACAGTTCTACAAACGCTAGAAATTGTGATACATATCCAGAACGCGAATTCTTGAACGCTGAAATCCTCAGAAGGCCGAAATCCTGACCCACATTCTCTACGACAACGACAAATGCCTTCGGATGAGTCTCCGTGCCGCTTCCCAGGCAGACGTCCTAAACACTGCAACGAATGCATTGTGTGAAAAGCTTTCCACTAGCCCCGAGCCCGAAGAAACTAAGACAGTGGGACTGCTAATTTCCCAGCTCTTTCAAAAGGCAAGCTTCGCTACCTACCTCTCCGTGATGTGGGCAACAACAGCAGTCTTCAACAATGTCCTACTCCGGAAAATAGCCCTAAACTCGGCCGCAAATTTGAACAAGTCAACGAAGCACCGGCTGCGTAGCCAGCCGATTCATGAAACCGAGACGTTATTCAGGGGACTAATACCAACTCTGGCCCCTCATCTAAACATTTCCAACAATTTTCAAAATTTCAAAATGGAAACATTAGAAACAATCCGACAATCCCTCAAGAAAGACAACTGGACAGTCTCAGTCTCTATCTGTTCACAACCCCTTCATTCTGTTAGTCTCAACCACTTTTTAAATTGCTTATCTTGGCTTACCTCTTAAGTTTCCAACCACTTCACCACTTATACCTCCATCAACTCCTACGGCAGAACAACTGTGCTGTAACTTCTGAAATGTCCTGATGTTTAGTCTGTTGAAGCTGGGTGTGTAACTTATTTGGCAGACTCGTTATTTGTCTTGGTTGGTTTTGATCCAGTGATGAGTTTGTGAGTTTTCTTCGTCAAGTTTTTACTTTAATCCGAAAATACTTCCCTTTAGGTATTGATTTAAAACTGTTTGTTAATGCTGTATGCCCAAACCTTAAAACTAGCTTGCATAGCTCTCTACCACGTGTGTGCCTGATCACATCCCACCAGGCATTGCCTTGCCACCAATCCCTCATTTATCATTTGGGCACAGACTGCGGATCTCGTCTGCGTTTGCTCTTCGATATTCAAATTATCAGATTTAAAATCTTTGTGGAGAAAACGACGCCGAAGTTGGAACTGTGCCCGCACGCAAAAACCCATAGAGATAAACAATCTGTATGCAGATGCCAGACGTTTGGTATGTGTTAACCCGTGTGTCTGAAACACATCGAGACAGAAATTGCATATATCCAACCAACAACAGTCGCTGCGGTAATGCTCAGTCTTCGGATTCTTATTGTAGTTCCATTGACAATTGGCTAACATCTGCAGAGTTGGATGTTAATGGGTTCGCACAAGCTTGGACAAGGCTTAGCTTGAAAAGGTTTGAAAATGACAGTGTTATCCCAGACATGGAAAGAGCCTGAATTTTGGCCTGTGACCTTGAAAATGCCTTGAATTTACGTATTCGTAGTACCCATTAGTTTTTTTTTTTTTTTTACCTACTCTGAATTCTTTTTTTGTTGTTGTTTTTATTATTGTGCACGTAGTTTTAAAATTGTTTCGAGTCCTCAAATATTGACGATCGTTGATATCACCCCGCCATCGTGGTCATACATGATGACCTTTCCCTTAGTTCGGATTACCGAGGTTTTACTGTACTAAATACTAGTAGTGTGTCTAGCCTACCCGGAGTGTTTAAACAGTAAACCGTTATACTTAAGGGTGTGCGAGTAGGATAATTTGAATTAGAGTCGAGACGAGTTTGCAACAGAAGAATCTTGTATCGAGCCGAATTCGAGTATTTGGCAACACACTTATTTTGCAAGTGTCTTTTTTTTGATAGTGTAATAACTAAGATGCTGCTTAATGGACTGTGCGAGTCCACAACTAGTCTACAACTAGTTTTCCAGTTTTTATGATATAAAAATGGTTTGAGCTAGAGGCTCTTAACGTGCACCACCGGAAAGCTCTCGTAAAGACGTTGAATTTGGTATATTAGAACGTCAAAATCGGTCAAAAATTGGCGAAGTTATCGCATTTTCACCGGATTCGAGTTTGGTTGGGTTATATCGATTCGAGTTTGAGCGGATAGGAAACTCTACTCGAAATTTTCGAGGCTCGCACACCCCTAGTTATACTGTAGCCTAATTAAATTAAGTTGACCTGAAACATCACTATTGACAATTCATGGGCTGTAAGGGTACTAACTTAATATGTATGGAAAAGTTAAAAAATAAAAATAAAAAATAAAAATTTGTCCTAAGGGCATTCATTTATCTGTAGCAGTTTCCACTTTCGCTAGACTGGCATATGTTACCTGCCGGGTACAGCTAGTTAATGACTGCAATCTTTAAACCTCCTCAAAAGGCAAGCCATGAAATGCACCTGATGGAGTCAAAACATGAACTGTTACATAAATGTTATGAGTGGAATGAGCTGGTAATAAGTAACTATCATGACATGATTGCAAAGTTGAATAATAAACCCTGTCGATTTGCACTATTTCTGGTAATGAGAATCAATACCTGAAAATGCTGGTTTAATGTCTGGTGTAAAAAAGCAGTAGTTAGCCTTTTGCTTAAACTGTGATGCCCATACATAATGACTTGGATTTGCACAGTTGACATTAACATTTGGACACCCATTGAAAGCCAGTAATCTCAATTTTCAGGACGAAATGCTAGCTCACCTCTAGATTACACAAATGACAAAGGATCAAAAGATTTTGCTTGTCCCAGCTTAGCGACATAATGGCTACATTCACTTTTCAGTTTTGCCTTTAAGATGGCTGTTCAATAGGTTAGTTTAATTTGAGCATAGCTTTGATGATTATACACACTTTTCATTGCAATTGCCATACATATTGTTGCCTAAACTGGTGGTTTTAAATGGATCTATTTTGTATTTCAGATACCAGTTTGCAATAGGATGTCATAGAGTTACTGAGCTCAGTTTACCAACCATATCATGGGCTCTCCGGCTGACAAGAGATAACATGCAACAACTGTAAGTATTGCTATTCTGTAGCCTAGTTTGTTGAATACGATTTTTAACTTTTGTAGTATTAAATGTTTAGTTTGTAGGTTTAGTAGAAAGGCTTGCAAGGCCGGATCTACTGGACCTGCTAGGGTTCTCTAGGTCCGGATTCGGTGCAGCCTTAATGGTCCATTCTTATACCATAAGCGTGTACAGTATCGTGGCACAGATTTCTCAAATGGCGAGTTATCGCGTCAATTATCAAAATCAGAACATGTTCTGATGCGATGATCCTTGCCTACTTTTTCAAAATTACCTAAGAAATGGCTCACGAGTTGAATCTTTCTGTGATCTAGGTAAAGGGGATTTCAGGTCAGACGGGTTACCAGCTAAATGGTGTAAATGGTAAAAATATTTACCAGGAAGTATGTATAAGCTGTCCACATTGTTCCCACAAGCTGAACTTTGATACTTTCAATTTTCAGTTCCACTACCGATACGAAGAAAGTAGATATATTGAGGATTTTCTCGCACGTTACCATTTTCGAGCCTTTTTAGTCCGGCAGCCAAATGGCATATTTCGGGTCAACCTCAACATTTTGTATTCATTTTTTTTTTTACTGCTGAATTTGATCAAAGTCGTGGTCAGCTTCAAGAAACCGGTTGATGACATTCTGTTATGTTTGCGTTTTTTTACGCTTAGATTTACCCTAAAACGGATTTACCGAATTTATCGTTGCAATATCCTTGTAAATTTTTGAGTCGGGTTTTTATGGAGTTGGAGGGGCTCAGAATGACTGTCTTCATCAGGCTACCACATCACCGCTTACTTCGACATGATTGTTCGTCTGCATTCGTTCGTCTGCTGCTATCGTCCGTTGGAACGCGGCGTGAGGCCATAGCCTCCGTAACTTGCAGGCCAGTGCACCACTTCTTCCGCAGCAACTTATTAAACTCTCCTCTCAACAGGAACTGAATGTTTGGGTTTGAAGTAAGCGATGTGACATTTTTAAACATTGTTATCCTTGGGCATGTCAAGTTTCCGCCGGGGCTTCCCATTCCCCCCAAATGCTTTAACTCCTTAACTGTCAACAAATCAAAAGCATAATGTGAAGCAAAAATGTTCAGCACACAATTCTGAACAAGACAGGTGAAATAAATTTTTTAGGTAAACTCAACCATTGAACCCGAAAATTGTATTTCAAATTCACCCCCACGAGTGCTCTATTGTTCAATTGGTTATAGTGACCTTCGGTTTCAAAGTGCTCTTTCGAGCTTTCTAATAGCCTATAATGGACATATTTAGGATTTTCTGATAGGTGGGGAATTGAAGATTCTACCAGAGAACTTGTTCTCAGAGTAGAATGCGGCGAAGCTGTGTTACCAGTTTGGGTGTCTCTTTGCCTAGTCGGCTCTTTTCAACCCTCATTTGCATACAATTTCCCCTTAATTTATGCAAAAATCAACACTTTCCGCATCTCCCCACATCACTCCACTATTCCTCTCGTTCTATTCCCACTGTCTCGCCTCCGCTGGTGGTTCCCTGCGACAAATTTATTAAATTTTCCTATATTTCGACGATGCTGTCCTTGCCTTGAGTTCACGACGGCCGCCTCAGCCACCCGATCGCACATGCACGATCCTCCCTATAGGAATGGAAACCCCAGTGGGTTTGCCATCTCTTTGTCTCAATCAGCTGTCGCGGCTGCTGTCTGCTTCTCCTGCCTTGGAACTCCCTTCGTCCCGTCTAAGGGCCCGTGCCGGGCCCCTCCGTCATCCATCGGCTGACTGCCTACGTTCCACCATGCGACACTCCCTGTTGCTGTGTAGAAGACACCTCGACACCTCGAAACCATCCAGCCCTGTACCGAAGTCACCGTGGCTCCCTTCCCGTCGTCTCCCGGGATCGCTCCACTCCTGAACGGCATCCTCCTCACGTCCCAGCCGGCACGACAGCGCCTTGCTGCCTTCTGTTGTAGCGATGGATTGAAGTCATCGTGGCTCCCTTCCCGTTGTCTCCCGGGACCGCTCCACTCTTAACGGCATCCTCCTTTTGTCACAGTCGACACGACAGTGCTGCTGCCCCTGTCGCACGGTGGATTGAAGTCATCGTGGCTCCCTTCCCGTTGTCTCCCGGGACCGCTCCCCTCTTGAATGGCATCCTCCTTTTGTCACAGTCGACACGACAGTGCTCTGCTGCCCCTGTCGTACGGTGGATTGAAGTCATCGTGGCTCCCTTCCCGTTGTCTCCCGGGACCGCTCCACACTTAAACAGCATCCTCCTTTGGTCACAGCCGACTCGACAGTGCTGCTGCCCCTGTCGCACGGTGGATTGAAGTCATCGTGGCTCCCTTCCCGTTGCCTCCCGGGATCGCTCCACTCCTGAACGGCACCTCTCCTGGGTCCCAGACGACACAACAGTGCTTCTTGCTTCCTTGGCTCCCTTCCCGTTGTTTCCCAGGATCGTTTCGCTCCTGTTCGGCGTCTCTTCTAGACCCTAGGCGGCACGACAGTGCTTTATTACCTCCTGTCGTTATGGTGGATTGAAGCCAACGTGGCTCCCTTCCCGTCGTCTCCCGGGACCGTCCCACTCCCGTTCGGCACCCTTCCCACGTCCAGTCGGCACGACATTACCTTGTAGCCCTGTCGTTGCGGCGGATTGAAGTCATCGTGGCTCCCTTCCCGTTGTCTCCCGGGATCGTCCCACTCTTGAACGGCATCTCCCCCTAGGCCCCAGCCGGCACGACAGTGCCTTATTGCCTCCTGTCACTACGGTAGAACGAAATCACCGCGCCTGGAATCATCCCACTCTCTCGCCGTCCTCACTCCGCCCACAGGCACGACATCGTCTTGCTACTTCCTATCGTTGCGGTGGTTGAGGTCATCATGACCCCCTTCCATCTTCTCCCGCGTCACTGCGGTGGACCGAAGTCGTCGTGGCTCCCCTCCCGTTGTCATCCCGGGATCGTTCCACCCCCGAACGGCATCCTCATCTTGCTCCAGTCGGCACGACAGTGCCTCGTCGCCTCCTGTCGTGCCGACAACCTGACAACCTCTATCAAACCGTTTCCAAACGGGACCCCAACGTCAGCCTCAGCACCCCAGGGTACTCAGCCAAAAGGTGCCCGCCACCTAATTTGACGAGGTCAGTCTGTCAATGCAAAAATTGACAGGTATTGTACTTTGCAGCATAAAGAAAGAACATTTTGCCGGCCCCCAGCCAGGCCGGCTAAAAACGGTTTCTTTTGCTGAAAAGTACAATACCTTCAGGCCCACCCTGCCTCCCCTCAGGTGTCACCTTTTGACGTAACTTGAGACAAAGAGATGGCAAACCCACTGGGGTTTCCATTCTTATAGGGAGGATCGCGCACGTGCGATCGGGTGGCTGAGGCGGCCGTCGTGAACTCAAGTCTCAAGGCAAGGACAGCATCGTCGAGACAACAATGCAAAAATTGACAGGTATTGTACTTTTCAGCAAAAGAAACCCATTTTTAGCCGGCCTGGCTGGGGGCCGGCAAAATGTTCTTTTTTTCTTGCAGTTTATCGGCAGCAGAAACTGCACCACACTTTCATTTTTTGCAAATTAATCATTATTTAGTGTTATATCGGCATTCAGTTTTAACTGTAATCGGTATCAGTACATCCCTAGCAGAAACACCACGCGCGCGTTCTTTTAAATTTCTGGAATTCACGAACTTTCATTATGTAGTTTTCGGACGTTTTTGTTTTGTGATACTTCTGAAGAAGGTGAACGGGTGGTGAACTTAACCGAAAATTCAAGCGAACTTTGTGGTGGTCGTGTGTGTTTTTCCCTAGTTATATAAATTAGTGTTTTAATCCAGGTTAAACTAATATTTTAGTGCTTCTTTAATTGACTCGGTTCACCTAACGTCATGGCAAGAGCGCTCGTGCTCTTAGGCTGGGAACAGCTGTTAGCTAGTGCCAATGGCGAATTTTAGATTGCGTGTCAACTCACTTAGAGTTGGAATTTTTCATTTATCGAGCTTTAGTCCTATAGCTATTAACTCGTAGTATTGCTTGCATAGCATTATTATTTTTAAAATTAAAATAAATTAATGTCAGCACATTTCAGTTTGAAATTAGCATTGCGGAGCCTGCATCAAACCGGAACCAGATCGGAGAAAGCCGTTTTTGGCCAATCACAGCGCGCGAACTCGGCCAATGGGATGCTCGCGTGCCTGGCTATTCTTTTCTCAGTCTTGAGGAAAGAGCGGGTGTTTGAATGACGCTTTTTGCCGGAAGTCAAGTTGCCGATCTTTGAAAATTTAGCGCTGCGTAGGCCAGCCAATAATGAAATGCAGTTTATGAAATTGAGTTAGGTTTTCAAAAAAATGAGAAGCCTCAAGTTCTCCTGTCCGTCCGCGTGAGGGCAGGGAATTTTCGTATTTAAGGAAACAGGAATTTGTGATCTTGGTCCCAAAACAATGCAGATCAGCGGGATGCAATGCCATTACTAGAGCAGGCGCGCGCTTAGCCGAGTAACGGATAAGCTGAAGCTGAAAAAGTCGCGGTAGTACCATGACTTGGTAAGCTTTAGATTATAGTAAAGTACTTAACTAAAATGTAGTCTAAAGTTACTTTAGCTAATAAGATCTTAGGGGGAAGGGATCCTAATATGATTTAGTCCCCAAGAATATTAATAAGAATTAGTCCTAGCTCTTTAGCCCAGCATTTCTTCGCCTATGCAATGAATGAGGACAAGCTAGCGTGATGTCCACTGGTTCTTAAGAACCGTGATTAATTTTCTTCCCGACCCAAAATCGTAAAGGGTAAAAGAATTAATATAATATTTTTTTGATTTTGTTCAAAATCGTAACTTGTTTCATCGTAAAATTCTTGAAAATTGAGTTCCAGGCGTAAGTTGTGCACCCAACCGAAAGTTGTTTACCTTCAACGTTAAATAGTTAACCTGTAACTTGTTGTGATATCTGCCACAAATAAATGTGCATATGTTTGGAATTGACTTTTTTATTCTGACTTCTGCATGAATAAATTAAGCACATTTTAAATCATAACAGAGTTAAGGTTAGGTCTCACTCGCGAATGAGTGGTGGCAATTCTACCAGGATCGTCGAGAAGAATACTACCAGTTAGGATAAATATTATCCGGGCCCCCCCCCCCAGGGACTTTAGCTAGGCTCCGTAATAGGATATTCTGAAAGGTGGGAATCATCTATTCTTTCCACGAATCCTAACCGATATTGTTTAGCTTAGGTACGCATACAAATATGAGAATTACAGTGGCACTTTGATATTGGAACTAGCTGCAACACCAATAACAGCTACCGTATATTTCCGAATATAAGACGGTACTTTTTTTCAAATTTACACTATTAAAATAGCAGCCTCGTCTTATATTCGCGTTCAAATCCATAACTCGGTCAAATTTTGGCCGATTTTGACGTATGAATACACCATTTCGTTCGTTTTTCCGAGAGCTATCCATTGGTGCTCATCTCATGGCAGTTGCTCAACTAGTTTTGGGATTATTTAGCAAAAACTAAATATGTATTGAAAAAGGCCTCAGGAAGCAGTCCAAAGGTGAAGCTATTATTACAATTTTGGGTTTTGAATCCAGGACCAGGGGAATTTACTAGTATACAAACTAATAAATATTAAACCAAACCTTACGAAAGCCTTGCTGAAGTCACCCGTCTTATAATCGCAGCCATTTATTTCTTTGGAATATGCGAGCCCAAAAATGCTACTCGTCTTATATTTGAGGCGTCTTATATTCGGAAATATACGGTACACCTTTAAACGGGCATAGAACGGTCCCTATCTAAGCTAAACAATTTCTGTTGGGATTGATGGAAAGAGAACTTTCAGAATAGCCTAAGCATGTCCATTTCTAGCTATTAAAAAGCACGCAACAGCACCATGAGCTTTCGCCGCTACGCCATTACGTAGCGTAAGACCATGGATGGATGTAAGACCATTCCTAAACAATTTCGGTTAG
This sequence comes from Lithobius niger, assembly GCA_023313725.1. Lineage (NCBI taxonomy): Eukaryota > Metazoa > Arthropoda > Chilopoda > Lithobiomorpha > Lithobiidae > Lithobius > Lithobius niger. Next base: position 72,658 of record JAHWFP010177310.1, read on the forward strand.
GATTGACGGAAAGAATCGATCCCCCACCTTCCAGAAAAGCCTAAGCGAGATTTTGGGGTTCAATTGTTGCGTTTACCTAATATTTCTTTTCCAGAATTGTGTGGTGAATGTTTTTCCTTCTCTCTGCTGTCTTCATCAGGCCACTACAAGAAGCTTATTTAGCAGATGTGTTATGGAGCCATTTACGCTAGTTCGGTTTAGGACAAGTACTGCTGAGTCAACTGATTTTTCGGTATTCAAAACAATCGGTTTAGGATTGGGGAACTTGAAACATAAGTCTGATTTGTCTCGTCTTGATTTCAAAATTAACTTACACACACACAATTATCTCAGTCAGTATTCTAGGGACGCGGTTAACTTAAAAATCACCAGTAAAGTAAATTTATGTGGTCATGGGGTTGGTTAGCCAATAGCCGCTAAGTTTGTAGCTCTTACTGACTTCCTACTTAAATGCCGAATTTTGCATTCGAACTTTCACCTACAGCAAAGTTTCCAAGTAGTCTGCTCGTGGGATTGGGGCCAATCTACTGTAAAGTCAATATTTGAAACTCTCATGACTAATCTTTTTTGTTTGAATTCTTCACAACCCAATGAGATGAATGTTTTTATTATCTTCGTTTGATACAGATACGAAGCCAGTGAATGGGGTTGGAGTGAAAGAGCTAAAAGGCAAGAGCTAACGCACCGTAATGCCTGGTACCTAATAGCTAGTACCCCCATGGGCGAGCCTGTCGGCTTTATTCACTTCCGATTTGATGTTGACAATGGTGTGGAGGTATTGTATTGGTGAGTACGTAAACCTGACTTTAAAAGTTTGGGCAATAATACTCTTAAGTGGATACCTAGTTCTCGTGCTGCCAAATAATTTTCACTGTAAGCTTTAATCCAACCAAAAATGGTACAAGAAACCGCAAAGTTTCCAAAAAGGTTCAGCTTTTGAAAGTAGTGATCTCAACCAGGGAGGCTGCCAAGGTTAATCCTATTAGCCAAGTTAATCGCTCTGACTAATAGTTTGAAAGTTAATGAAAACTGAACATTGCTCCTCGCGGTAGCAATTAAATTTCTTACTATCTGCAAAATACTTACCTTCAGTCATCATGTTTAAATCACTTTATTTAAGCTTCCTCTGTCCAAAAACTTAAAACCACGTTTTAAGACCCAATTAAAAAAATAGTTGTCGTCAACTCCCGGTTGGCGCACTGCTCCACCTATCTACAGGACGAGGCCAGGCCGCCATCTTACTCCCATATCACTTTTGGACACACGTGTGTCGTACGTGTGAGCCTTCTCTTTCAAAATGGTACACAGCGCGGTTACGATCGCGAAATTACAGGAACTTCGGCGAAAAGTTTCCATTATGCACTTGTCGAAAATCTAGCAAAGATCTCCATCTCGCGTGTAGAAACCACGCGATTTGGACCACGCGACCATGTGATTTTACTTCGACAGTGTGTGATATATGCCGCCTCCACGACAAAGGGATCGTTAAGGAACTGTTGGTCGCGTGGAAGAAGACTGGACAAAAGAAAGACATACGAGCCAAACAGAAAGAAATAAATGCAGCGAATTCAAGCTCGGTAGAGGACAGACTGAAAGAAATGAGCAAAGATCCATCCTTACCGGCCATTTTTTTGAAGAATCAGGAAAATTACAATACGCCACAGAACGAAAATGATGTTAATGCGAACGATGATCGTAGCTTAGCGGCGGGCGACGATACGAGCCCGGAAAATGACGGGTTTCATCCAAACGAAAAGGCGGTGTTCACACCGAACTCTTTGGGCGCTGTAGTTCACGCTGCCAAGGGATGGCTGCAGCGGTTGTACTGTTCAAAGACTGACAAAATGCACAGTTCGATTTTGGCCGATGTAAACGCTAACGTTGACAAGAAAATGAAGGTTGTCAACAAAGTCAACGAGAATTTTGACATTATGAAACACGATGTGATGACCATGCAAATGGATATTTTGAGTTC
>JAHWFP010177310.1:75032-85432 GCA_023313725.1 Lithobius niger
CGTTATTGTAACGCCCGTTAACGACCCGGTGGCTACCCTAACGAACAGTCACGAACAAGATTTAGCGACGTTAAGCCTAACTGCATTTAAAGACCCTGGACACCCTCATCACAATCGACGTCGTCGGTCAACAACAAATGTACAAGCGACAAGGCACGTGACGGTAAGAAATCTATTAACCCTTTAAGGACTGCACTTGCGCTAAGAGCTCATAACTGACTTGTAGGAAACACATCATAGCGTCTCACCCACTTGAAGTAAAGGAATGAAACCTTGTTATTTTTTTCCTTAATGATCTGGCCTTTATTTCCTATTTTTTGTTTCACTGTTATTGCCTGGAAGTTTTCGATCTGACCTGCAGAAGATCTGTAAACCATGTTTGTACAGCGGGCTCATTTGGGCGCACCCGTCCCTAAAGGGTTAATAAAGAACGTGAAAAAAGGAGAAAAATGTCTCTGGAAATAATGGAAAACCCAGTCCGACCCACAAATCGCCCAGCAACGGTGATGGGGAGGAAAGGGTAAAAACTACCACAGGCGCGCCGTCGGGGAGAAAACCCGCGGACGCCAAAGGTAGTGAGCCGCCCCAATCGGAAAAACAAAAGTGAAACGCTCTGAAGGGGGAAATAGTCGCGCTGCCGCACCCGGAGTAGGTTCTAGCGGCAGTGGCAGACAAAATAACGGCTCAAAAGGGGCACAAAAAGTGCCCGCAAACGGGTCAATTCATCTGAAAACCCCACACAGGTGACAAGCATGGATGACATTTTAGGCCAAATAAAACCATTCATTCAGAACGACTTAAAAACGTTAGAGAAAGACACAAACGTCAAGAATTACCAGCAGTCACAGGTCGCCAGTCGCCGACCCGTTGTCTCCAGTCGCTAGTCTCCGGTCTAAGCGCCAGTCGCCGTCTCGTAAGGACCAGTCATCAGCACATCACGAGACACCGGCCAATGACCAGTCGCCTGTCGCCAGTCACCATTCGGACGATTCCGGTCGCCTGTCTCCAGTTGCCAAAAGCCAAACGAAAGTAATTTGGAGGATCAAAAAGAGTAGGAATATGAGTATTCACCTGAAGAGGTTGAACTTTACTACAGTTTTTTGGATTTTCAACGCTCGCTTAAACGATCTGCCGAGGATACGAGCACCAACAAACGGAAACTGTCGGAAAACAGGGGTGAAGACAACCTTACAAAGAAAAGAAAATAATTCAACGATTACGAAGACAAAGGAGAAGGGGAGATAAGAGATGAGTGTTCGAAATCGACAACAGATGACAAAGGAGATCCATTCGACGAAGGACCAGGGTTTATACCATGGAGCACATTTGCAGAAACCACACTTAGAAATCTGGCATCCACCAATTATAGCAAGGTATGTACACCTTCCCCGATTAACGAAGAAGACCCACCAATGGAGACACTTACTAACTAGGGAAACAAGAAGGAACCGATCCACCTCCCTCAATCGGCAGTTGCATTCCGGCAACTTCTAAACAATGAATCCCTCACTAGGAAGTTCGACAAGATGATTTCGGTGGGGAAACCCCCATCCCCCCCACCCACCCAAAATCAACTAAGATGTTCAAGGCATCAGGTAAGGGGGCACCCAATCTCAAAAGGTACAAGACATTCGAAGATGCCAAGTACATCACTGAGCGTTCTAATATGGAAATAGATTCGGTTCTTAAAACACCGACGACCATTCTGACTCCATTCCATCAATTAGAGGATGACGAGTTGCTCCTATGCTGTGGACTGAGAGCCAGCGCGCAGGCTGAACTGGCCTACTCCTCATCTACGCAAGGCATTAAAGCGCTTGTTCAAGAACAGCCAGAACTTCGGAACAACGTAAGGGTAAAAGAATGCATGCACATCCTGAAAAAAACGTCTTCTTTCCATAAAGATTCATTCAACTGGCTTGTGAGATTGCTGTTGAACGTGGTGTTTCGCAAGAGGGACGCAAGGAAAACGCCCCAACCTGCCTATCGACATCGCGGGCCAACTCTGGTTACTGCCGATTCACAAATCAGAAGAACTATTTAGAGGAAACCTACCCCCAGAGGTGAAAGACCGATGAAAACACCCGAACCTACCAAGCAGTTTAACGGCATCAAGTAACACAGGGAAAAAATTCCCGGAGGATCAACCTTCCCTAATCAAGGAAACTGGACGTTCCCAAACGGAGGCAGAGGAAAATTCCCGAAACCACACCCCACATCACAAAAACCAAACGATACTTCGCCCTTTCAAGAGTCCACGCCCCCCTTCAGGGGAAGAGGTTCTGGATCGTCCCTACGCAGCAGAGGACCCTTTCGAGGCAGGGGCCCACCTAGACGGTATTGACATCAAATTGCAAGGAGCCACCCCCGATCACCGACCGGTGGGGGGAAGGCTCAGGCATCACCTCGGACCAGTTTGTGTTAGACACGATTAGACATGGGTATTGTCCCCAGTTCTCCTTTCCTCAGACCACGAAAACACCCCCACAGAAGCTGATCGTCGAATCCTTCAAGCAGGATCTACGTCCGAAGGTGATCAGACTCTTAGCGAAACAGGCGATAAGACATGCAGAAGACACCAAAGGCTTGTGGAGCCCGGCCCGAGTCATCCCAAAGAAGGGAAAGGGGACAAGACTCATATTTAACCTGCAAAGACTCAACTTTCACATTGTAAAAGAACATTTCAAAATCGAATCCATAGACTAAATCGGGGAAAGCCCTTCAGGTGGGAGAGCATACAATATCAATAGACCTAGAAGATGCTTATCTACACGTTCCATTGCACCACTCAATCCAACACTTGTTCCGCTTCGTCTGCGAAGGGGTGTCCTACCAGTTCTTGTCACTCCCGTTCGGGTTGGCAACGGCACCATACGTGTTTACCAGGATGCTAAAACCCGTCATCGCTACACTTCACCTCCAGGAATCCTTGCACACATCTACCTAGACGACTGGCTGATTCGCCACATGATCAAGAAAAACCTACTACTACATCGGGACAAGTGCCTTCGATTTTTCCATTCCCTAGGACTCGGAGTCAATTGGAAAAAGTCCAGACTAACGCCAGAAACGAGGTTCACATTTCTGGGAGCAGACTTCGATCTGGTCAATGCCACCGTCAGACCTTCAAAAGAACGGATCAAGGACACAATTCGAAAGATCTCCGAGCTAATGGAAATGACAGTCCTCCGCAAGGGAACTAGCGTCCACAATCGGTGCTATCGACTCCAACGTGCGACTAGTTCCCATGGGACCCTGGAGAGCAAAGCCGGTACACTGGTTCCGGAAAGAAGAGTGGACAACGAAGACGAGCTGGGAAGACGTGATCCCCCTGACAAACCTACCATGAGACAGTCTGCTGTGATGGACCTGCTAGGAGAACCTTGCCAAAGGGGTAGACCTACAAGAATCCAGTCCGCAGATTTGGCTCTTCTCAGACGCCCCCTCACTGGGCTGGGGAGCCCACGTTCAGGACATGGAAACGTCGGGATTATGGACTCTCGAAGAACGACATCTGCACATAAATGTATTGGAATTAAGGGCAATCCGGAGGGCCCTAGAGACATGGAAAACAAAGCTTCAGAACTGCATAGTGGGTATAATGTGCGACAACTCAACAGCAGTTGCGCACGTGCGGAAAGGAGGAGGGACACACTCCAGAACACTGACGCAAGAAACGTCCCAACTCCTCGAATTATCAGTGAGCCTGAACACGGCACATTGCAGGGTCATTAAACGTCTGGGCAGACGAACTCTCCCAGCGGAAACAAATACCCACTACGGAATGGAGGCTGGACCCCTGGATCTGTCATTCTCTGTTCCAGAAATGGGGAACCCCTATAATAGACCTATTTGCGACCAGGCAAAACCGCCAACTGACAAACTTCGCATCACCCTTCCCGGATCCGGATGCATGGGCAACGGACGCCTTCTTTCCCGTGGGACGGCCTGGAGGTATACTTGTTTCCACCCTTCAAACTGCTTCAACGTACACTGAACAAGATAAAAGAATCCAGGGGAATTCATTCTCATCGCTCCATATTGGCTAGCAGCGTCATGGTTTCCAGACCTGATGAGGATGAAAACAGAAGATCCGATAACACTCCCGATCATAGAACGATTCCTCACACAGCACAGAGGAGAGACCCTCTACCCGAACCCTGCTATTCTGCACCTTCACGGGTGGAGACTCTGAGCTCCAACCTAACCAGGCAAGGATTCTCGGGGGGAAAGTAGCAGACCGTACACTACAATGTGTCCGGGACTCTACCAGGAAGGATTACGAGTGTAAGTGGAAAAAATGGTTCACTTGGTGCACGGACAACGTGTGCGACCCATGCAACCCAACAGCCCAGAAACTGGCATCTTTCCTCGAATACTTATTCGGAGGAGGACTATCCCCTGCAGCAATTAAGGGTTACCGCTCAGCAATAAACTCCGTTCTGCACTCAGCAATCTATCGACCACCCGATAATATCCAGACTAGTAGCTGCCTTCTCAAACAAGAGACCACACGAACACGATGCTTGTTCCCAAAATGGAACCTTCCACTGGTTCTACAGAGCCTATCTCGACCCCCTACGAGCCCTTGTCAAAGGCATCACTCCTGTTGACCTCTCAGAAAACAGCATTTCTTATTGCGGTTGCGTCAGCTGCAAGGCAGAGCGAGATTGCAGCTTTCTCTCGGGACAGGGATCACCTGAGGTTCTCTAGAGGATTCGCAGTGGTAACACTCACGCTTATGGCGACATTCAGAGCCAAGAATTCCAACCCAGACCAAACACCGAAACCCGTCACAATACCAGCACTTGGACAACTGGTGGGTAATGGAGAGGAAGAAAGACTTCAATGCCCCATTCGAGCCTCACGATATTACTTGGAAAAATCCAAAATCACGCACGAGGAAAATACAAGTCGGGTACAGATAGCCACGCCTCTATTCCTAGACGTCGATCGTTCTACTGATAGTCTGAAATACAGGACTTTCCCCTTACAAATTAGGAAAATGGTTATGCGGGGTACGACCTAATACCACAGCATATTGACTTACCCGAACAGGTGAGAACTCATGAAATCCGAGCACTCGCAGCTTCGTAGGCCTATGGATGTGTAACACCGCTTGACGAAATAGTGGCAGCCTGCTCCTGGAGGCATAAAACTACCTTAATAGCACACTGCCTAAGAGACAAGTGGCCATGAAGGAAGTGAAGAAATTCGAAGACACGTAGTTGCAGGACAGACTTTCCAGTAGAAGGAAAGGACGGAGGTGTCTCAAGTCATGAGGTAGGTACTATGGTTAGTTACTAGTGTCATTTGTGTCTAATCATAAAAACCTTTCCTTGCAGCATGGGTATAAGAATCATGCCCACCGTCCGAGGTGCCAAAGTCAGCATGATGACTGAAGGTATATTTTGCAGATAGTAAGAAACGAAAATTTTAATACACATTAAAATTAGTTTTTACTATCAAATAAATACTTACCTTCAGTAAAAAGTTAAAAACCCAACCCGCCTCCCCGCTTCACGGTTGCAAGCAAAGGTTATACGCTATGCAAAAGTGATATGGGGAGTAAGATGGCGGCCTGGCCTCGACCTGTAGATATGGTGGAGCAGCGTACCAAGCGAGAGTTAATGACAACTATTTTTTAAATTGGGTCTTAAAACGTGGTTTTAAGTTTTTGGACACAGGAAGCTTAAATAAAGTGATTTAAGCATGATGACTGAAGGTAAGTATTTATTCGATAGTAAAAACTAACCTTGGCGGCCTTTCCCTGGTTGAATGATATCGCTACGTACCTTCAAAGGCCAACCATTTTTGGAAACTTGGCTTTACCAGTTTTGGTTTTCCGTGGATATCACAACTTTCTTAGGACTGAATGTACAAAAGGTCACACACCGGCTTCATCTCTACCTTTTTTTCCTGCAGGAATTTTACGTCTATATATTTTCACATTGATAATTTTCACATTTCCCAATTAGTCGTTATATTAGGCAAATTGGCACAGTTTGGTTTATTGTATGTTCACGTGCTTAGGTTGAAAATTTTCATTTAAAAAATTTGTTCGTATGTTGGCCCAAGGGGTGTTAAATTTGCCAAGGGTGGCTCCGTCATGCATGCATGTCACCAGCGAGACAGGAAAGGCATAAAAAAGGTCGTACCTTCACCAAAAAAAAGTCCCTTTGCAAGCAAAAATTAATTTGTTCTGTTAATGTTATTGATAGAAAAGAAGTGCCTTCCTGGCTGGTGTTATGAAAAGGTTTTTACTGTAAACAATTTAATTTTCTTGGAAGTGACTGCACTCATTTCACTTGAAATCCGCTGCTCTCACCCATAGAGATCTCTTGGACGATTGTTTCGCCCTTGTTTGGGCTCGTCAGTAGAGAACACTGAATAAGAGCAAAGGCACCTTGCTGGGGGTAATTTATCAAGCACAAATCCAGACAAGCTTCAGTAAGCTAAAAACTAGAAACTACTGCTTGTGTGGGGCTAATTCTAATATCCTAACTGCTTTTGGGTTTCCAACATTCAGAAGAATGGAGCCTCATACAACTAGTAGTTTATTTTTGGCTTACTGAAGCCAGTCCGATTTTGTGCTTGTTAAATTACCCCCAGCACGGTGCCTTTGCTATCATCCAGAGTGTTCTCTACTGACGAGCCGAAACAAGGGCAAAACAAGTCTCCTCTAGAGATCTCTACTGATGAGACTGGTGAGAGCAGCTCGATTTCAAGTGGTCAACTGTCATTAATTGACCTAAAGTGGGTGCCGCCTAACAATTAGTAGAATGTGCCCCATACAAGTAGTAGTTTCTGCTTTTTAGCTTGCTGGAGACAGTCCGATTTTGTGCTTGTTAAAAGCGCTCTCGTTGCATGTTTGTGATGACTTGCATTTTAATTGCGGAATTTACTGGTAGGGTGGCATTATGCAACTTAACATTTCATTTTAATTCTTTGTTTGATTTAGTTACGAGATCCAACTTGAGCCATCGGTGAGAAGACATGGCCTTGGGAAATATATGATGCTCGTCCTGGAACTGATTGCCATGAAGTAAGTCCACTGTATCAACAGAGCAGAAATTCTCAATTTTGCAATTTGAAGCTTCCCTTTTGGGTCTTATTTAAACGTGATAGTCTTCCCATCAAAATGTATGTATCCCTCAACAGTGAAATGATTTAGAATTTAAATGAAGATCCAACAAAGCCTGCTGGCTTTTGATGTTGATTATTTCCTACTACCAACTTTTCTGTATGCCGACGAAAATCTACGTTACCAGTCATTTATAGCATTCCTCCTAATAAAAGCGCCTGTTTATGGCCAGGTTTCATCTTTCTTCTCTAGCCTCCACAGTACGTGGTCGCTCTACGTGGTGCAGACTCTCCATCCTTCGGCACTTAGCGAGCGCAGTGGACTCCTGGGCTTTTGGCCTTTGGTCTGCACATCGTTGTTCGGCTTCCGCTTTGCTTGTGACCTCCACGGCTTTCGCCTCTTTGGTCAGTTTAAATGGACATTATGACCTCTTCACCTGTTATCTTTCTTCTCTAGCCTCCACAGTACGTAGTCGCTCTACTCTGACTCTCCATCCTTCGCCTCCTTGTGCACTTAAAGAGCGCCGTGGACTCCTGGGCTTTTGGCCTTCGGTCTGCACATCGTTGCGTTTGGCTTACGCTTTGCTTGCGACCTCCGCGGCTTTCGCCTCTTTGGTCAGTTTAAATGGACATTATGGCCACGAAATGACGCCTTCGGATGTACCCTTCGCACCGAACGCCACTTCAGTGTCCTGCTTAGTTGCTGCATCTTCTGGCTCCATTGAGCTCTTTACCGTCTCCTGCCCCTGGTCGCCTACGCAACAGGTGTTCTCCCAGGATTTCACTGGCAGCACCTTCTCGTCACGGCCGGCCCAGCTGTTGTTGCAAAGACATACATCTTATTTTACTGGCAAGCCTTACTCAGAACATCGTCAAGTTCGGGACCTATTGGACAGCGTTTTTCGGTCCTTCCAAGCTTCCCGTCGCCAAGCTCATGTTCGTCCTTTCATTTTTCTTCCTGACACCCTTCCTGAGTGTGTATTATATAAATCCTTTAATTATTAAATAAAAAAAAAATTATAATAGATTTCGTTAAGTTTTAAGCAAACCTAGCTAAAGAAACTACATCGTTCTCCAGTTTCATAGAGGCCTAATTTGGAGCACTTTACCTTTGGAACAATCACCACAGCCAAGAGTTATTTTTTTTAATAGCTCCTTGTATCATTAGCAGTCGCAAGTGTTTGGGATGCAGTTTAATTAAATTCGAACAGGTTTAAATGCAATAAATTCGAATTGCAGTAGTCTGCAGCTCACTTAACAAAGCAAACGATTGCACTCAATGGTTATCTGGAAGGTGCACAATTGCCAGTAAATCTGCATGAGTCTTGTGGTACAACAAAGTAAGGTTTAAACATTATTATTGCGTTATTATTAAGTAATAAAGTTTAACACAGGAATTTTATTTAGCTTTCACGATTTTGCAAAATAAAAATTCCAATGTACACTTTTTAAAAATTATAATTAGGCCGGGAAAAAAAATTGTTCGGTTCTCGGGCGCGGGCGGGTCCCCAAAAATCATGCGGGTCAAAGGCTTTTTATTTCATTCGTCTTACGTCGTTACCCGTGGAGTGAGGCACTAACGAAATATTTGTTCTTGCAAAAACTATTGGACACAATTATTTCAAACTTATTACACGCAGCATCAAAATGCACAGAAAAAATCGGACAAATGGCTTTAATAGTGTCGGAGAACCGTTGTTTTTTTTAATTACGGGCAGTAGCCAAACGAAAACGAAAATCTCCGTGTTGACAAAACGCGTCCGAAAGTCAGCGTTAGGCTAAAAATCGTTGTTCGAACTTGTTCCCACCTGATAAGCAATAGTGTGAAGGTTTATACGCTCCATTTCCATTTTAGTTTTGCATCGTGGCTGCTGATTTAATTTTTTAATGCTGTGAAACATCATCTTTCTTGTAATTTGTAATGACGAACTAAAACACAAGTGCTCTCAAGCGCTCACGTGAAATCCGAAGCGATCGGCGGCATCCATGTTGAAATCGCGCATCAGCCAATGAGATCACGGAAATCGGTCACGTGGTACCAACCAATAATAACGGAACGCGATTTTAAAATGCTTTGGAAAATTAGCTTGAAATGGCCAGAAACGGCCTACTACAATTCGCCTGATTGGCTAATGCCAAACGGCCATCGAGAAAATAAGTTGAGAGGCCTAGATTGAAGGGAATTCCAGCTTTCCAACTAATACAAGATGGCAGCGCCCAGTCAAATGCTTCGACCGCTACCGCTGATCAAAAATGACCAATTTTCTGCTTTTTGACTTAGGAAAAAAGAATGAGAAACACATTTTTGTAGTTTTTAGTGAGTCTACACTCAACTAAAGTGCTTTTAATAAAATTGTAGATATTGGTAACAACGGTTTTTTTTTTACAGAAATCGATGCACAACATGTCAGGAATTTCAGCTTTTCGCATTTCGATATTTTGACGGAAAATTGCGTTTTTCGACCCATAGTTTACCTTCAAAGCTTCGACGTATATATACGTCGTTACTGTGTTTGGGATGATTTTTTTTTGGACGTATATATACGTTCATACTGCTTAAAAGTTAAAGAAAAATGTTGAGCATTTTCATAGCATTTTGAAAATAAATAATAAAATAAAAAGCCGGGTGGCCTGGTCCTTTTTCGACTTTCGAAATGCCCGAGAACCAAACTTATTTTTTTTCCCGGCCTTATCAATTACTTTTACCGGGAACCAGTAAGCTCGTTTTGAGAATATCTAATTTCAATAATTTTATATTATGAATTTAATTTGTTCCCATTTAATAACACACCATGTTGATATTTATTTTAAACTTGAGCTGAGGGATATATGACTAAGCCATTATTTAGTGCTGATCTATGATGACCTTGTGTTCAGAGATCATTCTGATCCACTCAACTGAATATCGTTTGTAATCCAGTCCTCTTTTTGTAACGTAACTTTTAAGTATGAGATTAGAAAACCACTGAATTCAAGGAAAATAATGTTGAAGAGAAGAAATAAACCTTTTGGGCCACATGTCATGTAACAAGACTGAAAATAACGTCATCCATGTTTTTTTTTCCTAATGTCAAGTTACTGTTAAGGTACTCAAGGATTGTTTAGGACAGTTATTGCCTAGTCGCTGGTATACTCCTAATTATTGTTAAAAGCACTGCTGTAATTAAAAAAAAAAATGTAGGTTATGTGAGAGAGAAGTATGATGCTTTTAGTTAATTTTGTGACAGAAAAACCAAAGATTTAGGGGGGTGGGCGTTAGCTCCATCGTTTCATGATTTTGACTTTACAGCATTTTAGGGGGGTGGGCTTTAGCTCCA